>JAVJGG010000333.1:0-10198 GCA_035590195.1 Aviceda cuculoides
GGAATCTCTGCTCCGGCGCCTGGAGCATCTCCTCCCCCTCCTTCTTCACTGACCTTGGTGTCTGCAGGGTTGTTTCTGAGACATGTTCTCACACTCTCTCCGGCTGCCGTTTCTGTCTGTCCCAGCAACTTTTCTTCCTTCTTAAAAATGTTATCACAGAGGCATTACTGATGGGCTTGGACTTGGCTGGCAGTGGGTCCGTCTTAGAGCCGGCTGGTATTGCCTCTGTTGGACACAGGGGAAGCTTCCAGCAGCTTCTCACAAAAACCTTGCAACACAAAGCCAATACACCATTAAGATGGTCGCTGCTCAAATTAATTCTGTCATACAAAGAATTTGGGTTAGAAAGAAGGTGCTGGCAAAACAACCAGCATACATGGACCTTGTGTGAGATGGTACGGATGGAAATGCCACCTCGCCTCTTAACTTTGTGTGACTCTCTAGGATGCAGCAATGAACTTGTAGGCTCCTTCTTCCTCTAAACTTTTCCATGGGACTGATATTGCTACATGCATGTGGAAAAGGGAGTCTCATCTTTGATATGATTCCTGTGAATCAAATGGGCATATCAGGTATAAATTTGGCTATGTCAGTGTCCTGGAAACAATATACTTCCAACATACAAAGGCAGTAGTTTCGCTTGCTCTGTTTATGACCTACTAATACTCAGTTCTATGTTTGGAGCTAGGCATCTTGCACAGAAAATGTTCAATGCACATGGAAACACATCCAGATTGAATTCAATAGCAATTTTATTACACAACTCTCCAGATGTCTAAGAATGGCTACTAGAAATGTATTTCCATAGCTATAGCTGCATCAGATATATTGCATAAAACAAATACATCTGTCACAGAAATTTTACTTTAGTACAACTAAAAAGAAATGTTTTATGTCTGTATAGGTGCTTATGGAGGGATATAGAAGGAAGGTTGCAGGTGACTGTGGGATTTGATGCTTGATTGCTGAGACAAATTAAGTTTTCACTCACTTTGAAATGTTAAGGGATTTGGGGATGTCAAGCAAAAGTACTTTGACCCTTAAAATGACGTGATGCAGCTTATCCTCTGTCAGAAAAAGAACCAGTAAAGCACTTCTGAGTAGAAATTGACTGCTGGTGGGGCCTTTTAGTGACCTGAGCTATGCACAAGAGATTCAAAGCCTGAAATCCAATAGTGTGCAATCTCCTGTTTCCTGACTAATCCTATAAGATGGGGTTGGATGTGGATTGAATGGATGATCTAATAAAAGAAAATAACTGCTGTCAGCTCACTTTTCTACAGAAATTAATAATGAAAGCCCACTGAAATAAAGATAAACTCATTTATGAAGGAATAATAAAATAAAATGGCTAAAGTACAAAGCTGCCTATTGGAGTATCAGGTCTTCTAAGCAATCGTGTTAAGTATATCCACTGTGCTGCATGCACCTGTGATTGCTGAGTTTCTTGTGTCTGCTCTCTCTAGTAAACACGTTGACAGAAAGTGGCCTGGGAAGGTGGTTTCGTGCAGCACATTATTCAGAAATTTTGGATGCAGGATCATTTACAAGTGGAAATACATCTGAGAGACTTCTTCACTGGCCAAGGAAGTTTGTAAACAAAAGTACTGCCATACACACACAAGTAAAAACTCTATATTCATAGAGGGAAAGAGAAGATAGACATAGAATTGCAGAAGCTGGTTATTGGTTATTAAATTGTTACTCTGTATCTCCATTATGCACAGTGATTTGTTTTCACCCTGTGGGGACAAGTTACAAATAGAACATACTTTGCAAGCTATGGAACCGACTGAATATATCTATGCCTCTCTCCAAAAATTTGCAGCCAAACGTCTCGCTTTTTCATAAAACTTTTAACAACCTTTCCCCTTTCTCTGCAGTGAAAAAGTCCCTTTTCTTTCACCCTAGCACCTTCTCCTTGCTCCACGACTTACAGTCTTGCATGCCTTCTCCAGCTCTTTCATATTCCTCTCAGCCCCTCTGACCACCTAATGCTGTTCCGAGCTGGAGCAGAAACCAAAAAGGGGAATTAAATACACACTGCAGTTTATTCTTTGCTGCAGCTTCTTCATCTTCTGCTTTGGCAGCAGCATGATGGTGCTCTCTAGCAGCTGGCAGTTTACCATACAGCAGCTCTGCAGATAAATCAGCGGCCGAGGCTTATGAGCTGTTTTTAAAAAGTTGGGGATTAATGTCTCTGGAAGGAAGTTCAACTGGTGTTGTGGGGCTGCCTGTACCAAACCACCCTAAGGCATTATGAACTTGGCAACTTACTAGTAACAAATTTAACTTGTGAAATTTTCTTTTGGTGGAGACTGGAAATTTTGCAAGGAAGTTTTCCTCTGCAGTCACAGGTTTTTCTGTGGTGCATTGCAACTTTTATGTCCCTACAAACCTGTAGCTGTCTGCTCCTGTGTCCTCTGTACATCTGAACTAAGTGGTCTTCCACTTCCCAAGGAAAATCAAGCAGTAAGTAACTTCCTTCTCTGAGTTGTGAGGAGACCTGGGCAAAGTAGCAGAGCTTTCTGTCACATAGAACTCAGTTTGGGCCACATTGTAAGTGAGGAACAGTGACAGGACGAAAACATCTGACCTAACTCTCACTTAGAATCAATTTGAAAAGCCTGGCATCTCTGTTACAGTCATCTGTAACAGAACCAGACTCCGCTGAGCGTAGAGACATCATTGAAATATTGGTTATTTATTTTTTTGTCTTCGAGACCTTTTAGACAAGGTCTCTCACTGTTTTTGAACAGAGTCCAGCACACAGGAACTTCGATTTGAATATAACAATAAGATCCTTGGCTGTACAGAGGTAGACTGATGACACTGGGCAGGCACACTATCGTTCATTAGCAGGACCAAAAGATAGTCCTACATCTCCAACCTTTGAAGCAAGACCTCTGCCCTAGGGCTCTGCTCTCTCACTAGCTGGACGAAAACCTGTAACTCTGAATATCAAGAAATTGAGAGGAAAGAGAGGAGTCCCTTGTGGCTGTTTATACGTAGTTGCCTTCTCAATCGTAGGACATATTCTTATCCAAAATGGTGTCAGATGAGGTACACTTTAGCATGACCTATGACAAGAGTCAGTTACAGGACTTCAGTATCTTATGGTTTCATAGCTACAGTGGATCAGTAATTAAGTCTATAGTGTTTTGAGTCCTGATATTATGCATATTCAGATTCTTGAATAACCCGATGACTTATTTTGCTGTCCATTGCCTGAAAATCCGCTGTTCAGAGGCAGATCGCTATGGCAGGAAACAGCAATGTTGGTGTTTCAGGATGTATGTAACTATAGATGATTCTTATGGGAGGTTATTTCTGAGCCCTGATTTTCTACTTGCCACCAATGTGGAGCAATTTCTCATTTGGCTTCTAGTTTTGCTATTGTTTTTGGATACAATGGGCTAAAATCATTTGAACTCTAGCTCCAGGGAAGTCAGTGGAGGGTCAGTTGGGATTAATTATGAGCAGTATTTAAACTTCAGCAGTCAGAATCAGGGTACTTTGCTATGGGTCGTGTTGCTCCTGAGGCTCATTCTTTGTCTGCCAGAACAGTCATTTAGCCAGTTTTTGTTCGATCCTTAAGGATGGGATTGGAAGGAAGCAGACTGGTTTGTGGTGCACATGCTCAGTCCCGTAGGAGCTGATCACGTCACAAGCACCTGTTTGCTTTCTATATATACCTTGTCATCATCACAGTTTACGCTGGATTTGAACAAATACTTTTACAATGAAGGGCTTTTATGTCATGGCCGTATTCTGCTCTTTCCTTTTACTGAAGGAACTGAGACATCTTTGGCCCGTGCCAGCTATTGTTCCCACAGACCTTAGCATCTATCTTGTAGTGATGTCCTTCTGGGATTTTATTTCATTTTACTAGAAGTCTTTCGAATCGAATGGCTTTTTAACTGCAGAACAATTAAATTTGTGTGTGCAAAGGGCAAAGCCGAGCTTAGCTATGTATTGCATCTGATCTTAAACATCAAAAGCAGTGCAGGTATGAACACACTTGGCACAACTTTAGTTGCGGACACGAATACCACTGGGTAGAGAAAGAAAACCCTCCTCTTCTACTCCTGCGTGTCTCTGCAAGGTATGGGCACACTCTAGTTCTTAACAAATGTGTTTTCCTTCTTAGTTTATATTAAGGTCTGTAACCTGAATCACAACACAGTCCTGGTGCCTGTATTATACTCCTACTGCATACACCTACAACTGCCTCACGACAAACCAGCTCACAAATTACAGCTTCTCTCTGCTACTTTGTGACACTGATACTGGTATTACAGTGCTAAATTTTTAGCAGACTGTTGTCTCTAATCCAGTAACTGAAACACTAAGTGAACTGCCTGAGGTCTGAAAGGAGTCAAATCTGCTACTGACTTGTGGGAGGAGAGGAGCAGGTTTAAAGGTCGATAAGACATTTAAGCTTGGGAAGATGTTTTCTTGACAAAATCAACAATGAAAGATTTTCTTTCTTTCAATTAAATAATGGGGCTTGTGACAAGGACTGCTAAATTATGCTTTTTTCTTCTCTATGTGTTACCACTTCTCTTGATGTTTCCACAAAGACATCCTTTTGGGGGGGAAAACATGTTCAGTCCAGCACCATTGTCTTCCTGTGTGGTAAAGGAATACAGACATATTGTATCATCAAAAATAGCATTGCCTGACAGTCTCTAAAAAACCACATCACACACCACTACCTATTTTAAATAGCTGGCTAAAGGAAGAAAACCTCTCCAATATATCTCAGTTATGAAGAAATGACACATTAACATTTTACATAGAAGAAATAGATCCTCATTAGCAAAGACTTACAATGTAGTTGCTGAGCATGCTTAGCCACTTTGAACAATAGAATAGAGAGATATATTAGACTGCTTAAATCCTCTGAGCATACAGGTTGAGGAAATGCCCACAGAGAAATTAAGTGAATCAACACACTAGGTATTCATTGCATCCTCTTAGAGAATATTACCTAGGTATTATATAAGCTCAAAACTTCAATTAATGGCCCACGATCAGACCATAACACTGAGCAAAAATCAGTGCTGAAGGCAAAGGAAAACCATACTAATCATGGGATGCAATTCCGTACTCCAGCAGCATCCTTAAATGCTCTCCTCTACTCCAGGGTAGTTATTTAGCATTTGTACAGAAATAAATTTTGAGAACTGTGGCAGCTCTTGAGTGTAGCTTTTGCTTTCTTCAAACTTGCCTGTATTTTGGAACTAGTAGGAAGTGCAGCCTCTACAGATATTCCAGCTGGCAGAATAGAGGTAGGGAATTGAGTGTTGTTGTTCCTTACTCTATACACTCTTCAGAGTAGCTGACCTAGCCATGAATTATGAAATTGTGCTGCACCTTTCCATCAACCATGCTAATAGTCTTTCCACCTCAACTATTATCTACCAGTACAGGAATGCCTGCAGTTCAATGGACTGTTATTGGGGTATCACCTCAATTATTACATTTTGCTCAAGAACAAGACCCAAAGTGCACGTTAGCCTTTGAATGGGATCAATTTAAGACCTCTGTGGAAGTCAAAACACTTCCTTTTGAAAACTTTTCCTCTTAAATTTACTGCGTTAATTTTCTGCACATACTTACTTTGCAAGTGGACATAGTAATTTTTGCTCTGAGGTTGGCAAAAAGAGGTTACCTGTAGTCCGATACACCTTACAAGGCAGGGGCACATCCCTGTGGACTCTGAATGCAGTTTGACTGTCACTTCCAGGGATGCTTAGAATATCCCTCAGTGAGGCTTTGACATCAGGGGGTCATCTGAGGGTGTCCATGTGATCTTACTGCTCAGAAGATGGAAACACATCATTAGAATATGTCAAAGAATAAGAAATTCAGAGCTTTCATTCTTTTGAGCTTTTAATCTCCCTTAATGCAATTCTAAATTGATACTTGATCTGAGATTAGCATTTTATCTGGATATTCCTTAGTTTTTCGTCAGTTAAAAAAAAATCTCTTGCTGACGCCATGTTTAACAGCAGACGTATAACATATGCAGAGTTATCTCTGGCCGTATTAGGATTGCATGGTAGGGTTTTCTCAGGGCTCATAAAAATAAACATCTCTTTTGTAGACACTGTAGTCTCCAAAACCCATGTAGGTCTTGCGCTGTGAATTAGGAAAGTCTTATATTATTGGCAATGCTTTTGACTTGCTTTTAGACCCCGAATAAAAGATGGTTCCTCTACATTACTTCAGTTTTTTTTCCCAGCCACTTCTTCTCTATGTGTCTCTGAAACCTTTAGAACACAGACTGTCCCTTAAAATAAAACTAAATAAGCAAATCTTTGTACATAAAAGCTTTGTGGTTGCAAGTAATGACAAGAGGTTGATGCTTGTTTTCTCACTTTTAGAATCACTAAATCTTTGGAACTGAAATAAATAGAATTTACTCCATATACATTTTAAAGTATAAGAAAGCCAAATATGCTGAGTGAAACAAGTGTAAGGTGACCCTTACAGGGAGATGTTCTGCAGGGGAGGGTGTTCTGCAGAATTTAGTTGGGATCAGTCACAACAAATCACATGACAAGACAAGGGCTTGAAAAAACCCCACCCACTATATTTGTAACCTCGCTTTTCAGAACATATGACTATTTAAAAATCTAGATGTTTAGAAGGACTGCAGCTTTTCATGCAGCACAGCAAATCCCAGCCCCTATCTAACAAGATTAGGAAGAAATTTTGCCTGTGCACAGGTTAGTCTACATTAATCACCTGCCCACTGAGGCGATGTTGCCATTCACAAAGATAAGATGTCAGAACAAGATGAAGCATTAGTCTTATTCAGCATGAAAGTTCTTACATGCTGCTGCTTAAGGTTTTTCCCCAAAGTGCTGACTTTTATCCTACTTGACTTTAGTTCATACACAAGTATTAAAAAAGAGAAAGATTATCATCCTCCTTTCTTTAGACTGCTGTGCATGCATGTGTTTTTTCAGCCTGTAGCAGGGCTTCCAAAAGTGGGGTCCGTGATGTTTTAATATTTCAGTCATTTTGCGTCATAAATAAAAGGACTAAGGAACCTTAGATTTCCTACAGGAAACTTTGTACTGTGGCTAACACTCCTGAGCTGATATTTTTCTGCCTATTTGGTCAAGATGGAGGCTGCAGGTAACGAGAAGAACTTCAATGGTGCTGTCATTTATAACTAAGTTTTAATGAGAAAGAGTTATCTCCTGGTGCGTCCCTTTTTAACAAGTTCCTTTTTTCTTTTTTTTTTGCAAGTTAACAAAATATTTCCAAGAGTCTACCCTGATGCATCTGAACTGTTACCTGTGAAGAAGACATTCAACCAGCTGCTAAAAGCATTTTTACATAACAGCTTGCTTAAAACAGTAATGTTAGCTGGGGTTCTAATTCATGACCAAAGGGAAAGGGCACATGTGCGCATCTGTGCTTCAGAGCAGTTCTGATGCTCCATGCGGGACGTCTACGGAGAAATCAGAAAATCATTGGTTTATCCTTTCTAGGCACCTTTTTCATCTTCTATGTATGTGTCTTGCCTCTTTTCATGAACCTTAACCCTGGCACTTCATCTGGGCTTTCATTTCTTCTCTTCCGTCTCTTTCTCAGCCCCCATCTATTGACTCTTCTTTTTCAGCTCTATTTCGCTAACCATAGGTTTCCGTTTATTTTCCTTTCCAAACAATATTCAGGACTATCAACATTACTGTTAGTCGACTGAGTCCTACCAAGCCACGGAGTTTATTTCCCACAGCAATTTCATCAGTGATGAATCAGTGGGTTCAGCAGCACCTGTCAAAAGATCTGCGCTTGCTTACTGGAGGGAAGCCTACATCATCTATAATCGACAGACTCCCCTCAAAGGTCGTCATTAACTAAGAGAGAGCCCGTTATTTCTTACATGCCATATTCTAACCACATGCAAATCAGCTGCTGAAGTCTTTCCAGGTCGTTGGAGGCCATCCACAGTAACAGCCAGGCCCTGAGGACACCACCATCCCTCACTGTCTCTGCCCAGCACTCCCAAGACCATCAGACCCTGCCCCAGCAATGATGCAGTGGGGCCAGTCTCCAGCATCCCACAGCCCTGCCCTTCCTGGCCAAGGGCCCCACTGAGCTGAGCACAGGTCCCATCCCATCCCTGTCCCCAGGGAGGTGCTGATGCCCAGGGCTGGGGCTGCCTTGCTTCTCACTGGGATGGTGGGACAGGCCCTGGCTGGTGAGGACCTGCTCTGCTGCCCTGGGAAGTTCATTGTACCTTAGGGAGTAGCTGACCCTCGCAGCATCCTGACAGTAACCACCACAAAATCTCTACATGGCAGAATCGTCCAAAGAGTTGGTAATACTGATACTGATGGGCGAAATAAAAAAAATCCCATTTCTGAGCATGGAGAACAAGAGATTCTTCTCCCAGAGACGGGCTAGTAAGTGAAGTATTTGCTCCAGCTATGGACAGAAACAAATACGGATCACCAGGAAGAAATAAAAAGGACCAGTTGGATAGGATAACAGCAGCATGAAGGTACTGCAGCCATCACTAGCCATTTTATTCTTGACTGCATCCAGTGGGCCTCCCTCCCAGCCCTGTAAAGTCCACACTTCCTAGCTGCAAGGGCAACAGGACCCGCTACATGGAGGTCTCTGTAAGAGACCTGTCAAGTCCCACAGAAAAAGATGAGCCACAAATTCAGCGTCTGTACATTTGCAAATATTCAAACATTGTTTGCTACATCTGTTCCACAGGCTGCCTTGATTCATCCACAGATTTGCCCATCACCTGGAACATGCCTTCTGTCCATGAGAGGGGAAGAGCACATCCACCACACCAGCCGCCTCTCTGATATAGTCCCTACCTTGGCCGACCGTCTCCACTCCTGGTGTCAAGAACCCTCAGGACTCCAGAGTTTGACCAAGAACCAACACGAGCCCTTGACACAGGAGATCCCAGCCTCTGCTTGTGAGTGTATGAACCCCGTGAGCAGCACGTTCCTACCTTGGCTGGAGCTCTCCTTCCCAGGCCATCCATCTTCTACTTTCTTTTCTGTGACTCTTCCCAAGAGACTGGAGTTGCAGTGTCTTTCATCCCCCCTGTGCCGCCCATCAGTCATCTTCCCAGACGTGCCTTTTGATCTTCTTTACAGCCCCATGCCTGCTATTCTGCTAACAGAAGTCATTTTGTGTCAGTGTTACACAGCATATTGTGAAAGGTGAGCCCTTCATCTCACTGCCAGGGCCACCCCCCCGCAGTTTTCCATCGAAGTGGGCTCTCCTCGCCATACAATCCTCCTGTGCTTGGAGAGCGCACATCAACTAGGATGGTGGCTGGAAAGTACTTAAGACCTCTGAATCAAACACTTTTCGCTGTTGCTTTCAAGTTTTATTAATGTTTATTAATTCCTACTGATACCTTGACAAAAGCATTTTTTTGAGAATGGCAAAATAGTTAGAAGGTAGCCACATTCTTTTTTTCCCACCTGGTTGCTGTACAAATTGATTATTAAAGTAAAGAGTAATTCATTATCCACAAATAGTTCATAACCCAAATACACTGCCACCTGCACGCATCTATTTTTGGTAGCCTATTTAAGTATTCTGCCTCATACAGTCCTTCACTTCTGAAGCATGACAACAAAAATACTGTGGAAACCTGACGGCAGAGGACAACTAACACCTAACTCCAGCACTTGTAACGGTGACAAGTCTGCCTCTTATTTTATTTACCAGCTACAGCATAGCAAGAGAAGAGTTTATTCCCTTCAGTTTGGAGTTGCCACTGTAACATTAACAGCAGCAGCACTTAGACAACTCTTTCTATTTCTAAAGCCCTTTACTTCCATTAACACTCTGAGCCTCCTCAACTCCTCAAACCAGGATAACAACAGGAAAAAAACTGAAGCAACTTGCCATTAGGAATCACCCAAGCCACAATTATCTTTCAGGAACTCAAAATGTGTCCACACTTGTGTGTTCACAGTGTCGCGGTTTAACCCCAGCCAGCAACTAAGCACCACGCAGCTGCTCACTCACCCAGTGCGATGGGGGCGAAAATTGGGTTGAGATAAGAACAGTTTAATAGAACAGAAAAGAAGAAACTAATAACGATAATGATAACACTAACTCCCCTCAAAGGTCGTCATTAACTAAGAGAGAGCCCGTTATTTCTTACATGCCATATTCTAACCACATGCAAATC
>JAVJGG010000334.1:0-10195 GCA_035590195.1 Aviceda cuculoides
GAGTGATCTCTCCTGTCCTTATCTTGACCCACAAGCCCTTTGTTATATTTTCTCTCCCCTGTCCAGCTGAGGAGGAGAGAGTGATAAAGAGGCTTTGGTGGGCACCTGGCGTCCAGCCAGGGTCAACCCACCACAATGCCCCATCTCTGGAAGTGTTCAAGGCCACATTGGATGGGGCTTTGAGCAACTTGATCTAGTGGCAGGTGTCCCTGCCCATGCTAGGGGGTTGTAACTAGATGATCTTTGAGGTCCCTTCCAATCCAAACCATTCTATGATTCTACGAAATGTGGAACCAACAAAAGATAGCTCAGCAAATCCTCCACCCTAACATTTCAACAATTTGGAATGAGGATCAATCTTTTTTCAATAGTCCTTGACTGACTTGATTTTTCTATAGAAGGTCTCAGAGCTTCTCCATGCCTTTCAACCGTAAAAAAAAAAAGTTTTGCAGAGACTTTTCAGAGCTATCAGTCATGTTAGTATCATTATTATCAATGTAAGTTGCAAAAGCATGGGCTATCAGAAAACATGGCACAGAATTTGGTATTTTGTGCAGTATCTAGTAAAATGATGCAATGGTAAAATGGAAAAAAAAAAAAAAAAGACTGTACAGAGAAATTATGGTCCCTTGTCTTAAATGCTGGGAAGATGGCTTTCCCTGTAAAGCCAGAGGGTCTATATTTTTATTCAGGACTGTGGGCATGGACAGAAAGGTGTACAAAATGAGCTACTTTCTAAAGGATTTCAGTAGCTCAACTTTGTTAGCAGTTACCCCGGGCTTTGAAGCAGCTGGTATTTGTCTATATGCTATATTGGAATTTCTGTGACCCTCAGACATGTTGTCTCAACCTGTCTTCTCATCCTGATTGGAGCCAACAATGTAAAATTTCAGATATTTTGAACAGAAAGTAAAACCCACCTCAGGCAAGCTAGTCATATTCACTGTGCTGACAGCCTCCAGCTGAGGTGGTATCACTGCAGCAGAAAAATTCTGGTGCTGGTAATGATGATCAGGAATTAGCAAAAGAGGATTTTAGGCAAGATTCTTACCCTCATGGATAAGGGAAATAGGGGACGGGAAAAGAAAAAAAAAGGAGGAATATATTAAAAAAAAAAAACTTTTATTTTTGAGAGGCAACTTCTCTGTTTTTTGAGGGCTAAAATTTACTTCCCCACACAAAGCATTGAAGAGAAGAATGCAATATTTACCTCTTACAATTGAGCCTCCCCTTATTGATGAGGAATAAAAGTGAAATTGAGTCATAAGTGGAGACTCAGGAAATACAGCAATTTACATATATATATATATATACTTAAATCTTTTTAACATGACTTTCTGGAATCTTTTTGCATGGACTCATTACATCTTTATTCTTCCTGTACAGTAGAAATACAAAACCTTCATTGCATTCTGATACCTGGAGCAGCCATATCGAGGAAAAAAACCCAAACTTTTTACACATTTGGAACAGGTGAAAAGAAATTAAAAAATAAGTTTCCAAATATTTTGCAGAAAGTAAGTTTGAAAAATTCTGCAATAAGATAAAAAAATATGTTGGATTTATTACAGATGTTTGAATGGTCTTATTGTCTTTTTGCCTTGTATTAAGCACCTTTCAAATTTGCCTAGACAAGATTTTCCTGCAGTATTTGGAACTTTTCAGCATCTTACATTTGTCTTAGTCTCTGTATACATTATACAAGACACTGAAATGCCTCTGATTTTCCGAACATACACATTACTTGAGCTTAAAGTGAGAGTGGTGCACGGTCCCTGCAACAATTATTTAAAAATCAGTCACCATATCACTAGAATGACAGGGAGGAAAAAAAAATCCTATATCAGTATTTCAGTAGGAAGGCTTGGGAATCTGAAAACCAAACAAAAATAAAGAAAACCACATGAGAAAAAGATTAGTTTGATTTGTGTACCATCAGCTGGAGAAGAGCTGAGATATGGGCAGTCTGATAAACTAAGACCATTATGGAATGTTTGGGGGTTGGTTTTTTGGTTTTTTTTTTCTTTTCTTCTGGTTTTGCATGGGGTGAGAAATACCTGCTGGTTTTCCTGCTCAGTATTCTGAATTTCAATATGCAGATAAATAAATAAGTAACAGGTGGTGTTTCATCAAGAAAAGCTGCCTTGTCACTAAGTGAAACCCATGTGTCTCCCTATCTTAGGCCCTGAACTGTGTCACAAAGGGAAAGAAGAACAGCAGAAACAGTGCAGAAAAGAGCTTACAGCTGAATTGCTAATGCATTTCATTAAAAACCTCAAATTTTAAACAGGATTTCATTGTCACATGGTGAACAAGTAATAGACATCGCCCTGGGCACAATTTTAATAATTTTTCATGTGTTCTGTATTGTAGATTGAGTCAGGGAACTGGCTCACTTTTAATAGCACATTTGCAACAGTGGCATGAGTTATTGACTTTGCTTATTTATTTAGAACATTATGTGCCAGAAAAATCTCAGTGTAATGAATGTGTATCAATTCCATCATCAATGTGGGAGGTAACATAATCAGTAGGAGTAGAAAGAATATTACGGAAATTGTGGTTTACAAACACAGCAACATATACTGACATATATATTAAAAAACCATGTAATTTTCCACAACAAAAAAGTGAAATACAAACAAGTAAATCATGTATTAATAAACATGAACTGTTAAGAACAAGCTGCCTCTCTTCAAAAAGTATTTGTGTCTATGCTTGCAGTCGACTATTGACTGGCTCATTTGGGTTTTGATTCAGAAACAGGATTTACCTAATGGTGTGAAATAACTGCTTTAGATGGCTTTTGTGGGGAAGGTATGGTGGCAGAAGCTTTCTATATGGATATTATCTTCTTTTTTTCCATAAAGACATGTGAAGTTGTTCTGAATGACAACCCTATTACTTGTAACAAGTAAAAAGAAAGGAGAGCTGGTCTGATTTTTCTCACAAAAAGCCTTTTCATTAGATATGATAATTTATGAAAAAAACCAAAATTTTGTGCATCATATATGCAACTTTTACAAACAGAACTTTAGAGAGAATTTCTGGTGAAGGCAAGAGAGAGCGAAAGGTCAGTTAGTCTCTTCAAATATGGCAACAGCCAGCGGGGAGCTCTCATAGGGTGTAACAAACAAATCTGCCTCTTGTATGCTAATTAAATGAGCATACGAAGAGATAACTGAACTTTGGTATTATGCCTCTGATACAGCTATTCATGTCTCTGGACTATGGAGTGAAAATGTTTGTCTTAATAAGTACTTAATTGAATATATCAACTCTTACTAAATAAATTTTCTGAATGGGACTTTTTCAATGGGAGAGTGTTACGATTGCATGACTAACAAAATTCAATAGGTGTTAAAACTCAGATTTATTCTTCAGCGAAAGTTAGTTAGAAGTCCAGTAACATTTTATAAAACCACAGGCTCAATGATGTAAAGAGAATTAATACTACATGGCCAACTTAAGAATCCCCAAGATTTAAAGTGATGGCTCAAAATGTGTGTATCACTCACCTAAAAGCTGAGGGCTGTCTCCCTCTAGGAGTTACCTCAGGGGGTGCCCTGACCCAAGGGGGAGTCCCCGACTGCAGACCCACTGCTCCGAGGAGGACTGCCAATGTGTCCTCCAGCGGGACCCCGTTTATACCCCTGTCGAATCTGACCTGTGGTCATTTAATCCCTATTGGACAGGAAGGTGTCCTTGTTGTACCTGGCGCATCTCGATTGGCCAGTTCAAATTTCAGCCTGCAGCCTCCAGGGTTTCTTTCCCCTTCTCTCTTCCTGGAGAAGTTTTGTTTTCTGCTGGCAGGATGGCGGGAGGGGGGAGGAATGTACTGCCACAGAGAGATACAAAGAATCTTTTTTTTTTCTCTCTGCAGACGAGACAGCTACCCAGTGGTTAATGTAGTTACTTTTTCCTTCGAAGATACTTATTTAAGGTATGAGAAGAAAAATGCAGTTTAAGTCCTGGTGTGAAAACAAAAGGTTTGAATTCCAATCTGTTTAATCAGGACTCTGACAGAACAAACAGAACAAGTTGTATGAAGTGTCGTCCTCTCCTTCCCCCACCTCTTTTAGGGGAATTTTTTAAGAGCTATTGATTTTGTGCCAATGGAAACTGAAGGAAAAAAAAAAAATCAGGAGGTTCTGTAGGATGAGAAAATATCTTCCACTGATCTCTAAGAGTAAGTCTTCTGAGGTCTTCAAAATAAGTAAAAATTACTCTTCTGCAACCTGCATAGCATTTCCTTACTATTCTTATATCCACAGCTATTGCAAGATGACAATGCTGATTTTTAATGGGATAGTTCTAACTTTGAGGTTGAAAGGAAAGGATATCCATTTTACTTCTCAATCAATGTGGAAGACAATGTAAAGTCAAATCATCTTCTTGTTATCACAGCTTCATGAACAACAAAATTATTCGTTGCTATCAGCTACAGTTAGTCCAAAAAAGGGCAGTGAACCAAAGGTGGAAACAAATACAATTAGAAAAAAAAATGACACAATTGTTGTTTTAGTCAACCAGGCAAATGCATTTAATTAAACAGTTAATTTAATGTAATCAGTTGTAAGCATCTCTGTTTATGGCAACCTCAGTAGCTACTAATTCACTTTTGCTTTGAGGCATTTGTTTATGAGGCATTAAGATTATGTAGAGATAAGAAGAGTTGTTAAATTTTCTGTATACAGCTGTATAATAGAGACATCGGGCTTCACACAAATAGTCCTCATACTCTTACAGCACTTACCTTAAATAGATTAGATTGCTTAAGTACTGACTGTACTAGAGATTTTTAATGTTTCCAGTACTACAGAAACATGAAGTTTTCATGTTGACATGTATTTTGGAAGTCTTTCTAGCAGTAGGAACTCATGACTTTAAATAAGTCTTTTCAGTATCTTTACTCAGATGCATAGAAAAAAAAATAAAACTTCCAATGGAAATGTAAATCATGTTCTTTAGGTTTACTTAACTATTTCTTTCCAAATGTATTGCTATTATTCTGCTGTTCTTCCTCTTTCTTCACTTGATTGGTTAAATATGTTTAATGTACCAGAAAGACTAGGAATAAAGGGCAGGTCTCATAACTGAGGAATATCACTATTGGAGTTCCAAAGGGGTTTGTGGTGGAACACATCAATAAATAGTCAGGGAAACAAGCGAGCAAGCAAGTGACAAAATTTGCTGATGATATTAAGTTATAAAGGAGTCTAAGGACATATGCTGACTATGAAAAATAGTCGAGACATCTTACAATACCGAGTGGCTGGGCAATAAATGGAAGATGAAATTCAGTGTATATAAATGGAATACACATGGGGAAGAGCAATCCTAATTTTACATATGCATGATATGTAAAGCTCTAAGCTGACTGTTACTATTCAGAAGCAAGATCTTGATGTTATGGAATGAAATTCTATGAAAATGTCAGTTCAATGCACAGTAGCAGCCGAAAATATTATGACTTGCTAAGGCTTTATAAAGTAAAATACAGAGAACATTATCAATACACTGTAGAATTCCTAGTTTGCCCATACCTTGAATATGAAAGTATGGGAATTCCACTTATCCTGATTCCTTCACCTCTAAAAGAGAATACCTGAATTGGAAAATGTTCAGAGAAAGCTGACAAAGATACATGACCAAAGGTAAAAAATGTCTTCTGTACGAGGAAAGACTGAATAGGCTAGGGCTGTAAAGAGATGATTTTCTATTACAGACACTAAGATAAAGGCCTAAAAAATCATAAGTGGCATTAGGAAATAGAGATGAGGTGTTCACATTCCCTTCCAATGCAAGCCGTGAGACTCAAAAGAAACTAGCCAGAGCTGATTCAAAATATACAAGAGGTAGTTCTTCACATAGCAGAGAACAGGTCTGTGCACCTCATTACAACAGCATAACATGGATACTTAAATTAATGCAGATTGCGGGCAAGACTGGATAAATACATGCAAGAGTAATCCACAGAGACTTGCTACATGAGTAAGACTACACCTGGCTAGGAGAACTTACTAAAACAAAAATAGTTGGAGGTAAAGAACATTTTTACCAGAAAAATCACATATATCTGTCTACTCTTGTTCTTCCTTTGGCATCCCTTGTTAAGTATTACTGGGGAAATGCATGGGACTGGATAGACCCTTTATCTGATCCAGTGTCGTCCTTAAGTTTTCTTTAAGAACATTGAAGTGTATTGTTTCATAGTTTGTGCCATCCTTGAATTTTGAGTTCAGCCTGGTAAACAGGCATTTTTAGGTATTTGTTGGCTGCAAATCTTTCCTCAGCTTCCAAAAATGTAATGGGGAAGTGTCTGGCGGTTACATGTAATGTTTAGGCTATTCAAGGCATCTAAGTTTAACAGGATTTAGATGACCAAAGCTAAGCTGACTAAATGCTATGGAACATATCTTAGCCTGAAGCAGCTAGTATTTCTCTGTCTCTCTCACCTGTAGGGCCTGGGAGTATTACTGATGTTAGAGCACTTTCTGAAAACCGTAGTTGCATCCTGACTTTGTATGTGTACAGTATTTTCCATGACGTGTTGGTTTCCAAGGGAATGAAACCTTGGGCATAGAGATTAAAAGGCCAGTAAAAGAGGGTACCAGGAGGTACCCTGGGGCAAAACCAATGCATAGCTTTGGTCTCTGTTTTCTTTTCCGACAGATGTCTAGGAAGCTTCAGGACCATTAAAACCAAATTCTGTTCTTTTCTTGATTGGTTCCAATGAAATCATATCGAAGTCTTCCATCTACCTAGCAGATATTTGTTATCAATGTCTGACAACACGAGTGATTAAAGACTGAATTTCTAGGCCTCAAGACATTCATTTTGACAGAATGTGGGGAGAGAATTGGTTTAAGTTATAGAAGTGTGAATTATTGAGAAAAGTTCTATTACACTGGAGGTACCTCACATTTGGCTTAGAAAACACATGAGTAGCTATAGCAAATAGGAGTCAGTACAACCTGCCTCATCAAAAATGTTTGCCTGTCTATTTTTAAGCTTAGCATTTCTACTCCAGCATTTGTAAATCTTCTCAGAGATCATTTATTTGGCACACCTGCTCAATGTTCGACTCATAAAACTGCTTCTGTACTGGGCTGGTGATATAATGCCTGGGAGTTATGTCTTGCTATCAGTTTTATGTTTCATACTATGCAGAGCATCTATCAAAGGACTTCTACACATTTTAAAGCATATAGAGATTCTGCTACATTTTTTAAAATTAGTTAAGTTTGACCCTATTTTGTCTACACAGATTCAGAGGTTAAAGAACAGGTTGACATGCAATCCCTTCAAAGTGCTCTTACTTCTTGCCACAGGAAGATGTCCCATAGTATTGCTTTATTAGCTGTTTTTTGTTGGGAACCTTTTACTGTATAGAAACAGGAATATAGAAAAGTTATGTTTACAAAGCAGTTATTTATAAGCTAACATGCATAGTAGATTGCCTGGTCTAATATAATAGGCTAAGCGCTTGTATATTTGTTACTTCTGATGCAGGCACCTGATGAGTCACAGCATGCAGCTGGTGGCAGTCAGGCCAGGAAGGTGATCTCTGTTGCACCTTGGTGCAGGCTGATCCTCAGTCCTGCTGAGTTGCTGTCTTCCAATTTCATGCACTTGGGACTTTTCACTTTTCCCTGGAGAACTTGACTATTAAACAGTCTTATCTTTAATTTATGTAATTTCTCACAGCTTGACAGCCTTTTTTTTTTTTCAATCAGCTGGGCCAAAGTCACACAGCAATGCTTCAGCTGGGTCTTTGCCTACAGGCAGCTGGGCTATGGGTTGTCCTCATCCAGCGTATGGGGTAAACATGTCACTTATTTCTAGGTACAGCTGTATTAATAATCTGTCTGAGACAGCGCTACAACCTACATACATCTTAAATAAAATACATCATGCATACTGAAATATGCTAAAAACAGACACGTATTCTCACCGTACTGAGTGCTGAGTGTAGACATTTCCCTCTGTGACTGGGCTTTTGCGCTATTAACTTTTCTTGGTTAGGGATCATATCTCTTTAGTGGTAATATCTAATCAAGAAGTAATTATAAATCACTAAGGACAGTGTTTTCAGAATAAGGTGGAAATCTTTACTTGCAAGATTCTTTAGTTAAGGTAGCTAAGTAGTTTAACTCAGAGTCAGCCCTTGCAAAGCTGTCTCCCTGTGTTGTCAAGTAGGGCTAGATTTTCTCCATGTCTCAGGTAGATCCCCATCTCTGAATGGCATCAGTAAAAGCTAAATTGTTTCCTCAGATTTTTTTTTAATTTCATACTCTTTCAAGAGTTAATGTGCTGTTCTTCACTAACTTTTTGTTCTTTGGTGGAATGCTCAGGTACCATTTCACAGGCTGGGCCAAAACAGGCTGGAGAAGACCAGCCTGTCTGAACAGAGTGTTTTGGCTGGAACTCAGGAAGAAAAAAAAAGAGCTTATGACCTTTGGAAGAAGGGGTAGACAACTCAAGAAGACTGGAAAGATGTCATGAGGTTATGCAGGGAAAAAATTAGAAGGGCCACAGCCCAACTAGAACTTAATCTGGCTACTGCCATAAAAGACAATAAAAAAATGATTCTATAAATACATTAGCAACAGAAGGAGGGCTAAGGAGAATCTCCATCCTTTGTTGGGGGGCTGGGGGGGAAGCATTGTGACAAAGACTGAGGAAAAGGCTGAGGTACTTAATGCCTTCTTTACCTCAGTCTTTAATACTAAGACCAGTTGTTCTCAGGGTACCCAGCCCCCTGAGCTGGAAGACAGGGACAAGGAGCAGAATGAAGCCCCCATAATCCAAGGAGAAATGGCTAGCTACCTGCTACACCACTTAGACACACACAAGTCTATGAAGCCAGGTGGGATCCACCCAAGGGTACTGAGGGAGATGATGAATGTGCTCACCAAGCCGCTTTCTGTCATTTATCAGCAGTCCTGGCTAACCGGGAGGTCCCAGTTGACTGGAGGTTAACAAGTGTGATGCCCATCTACAAGAAGGGCCAGAAGGAGGATCCAGGGAACTACAGACCTATCAGTCTGACCTCTGTGGTCGGAAAGGTTATGGAGCAGATCATCCTGAGTGCCATCATGCAGCATATACAGGACAAACAGGTGATCAGGCCCAGTCAACATGGGTTTATAAAAGGCATGTCCTGCTTGACTAACCTGATCTCCTTCTATGTCAAGGTGACCTGCCTAGTGGATGAGGGAAAGGCTATGGATGTTTTTTACTTGGACTTCAGTAAAGCTTTTAACACTGTTTCCCACAACATTCTCCTGGAGAAACTGGCTGCTCAAGGCTTGGTCGGGCGTACACTCTGCTGGGTCAAAAACTGGCTGGATGGCTGGGCCCAAAGAGTTGTGGTGAATGGAGTTAAATCCAGTTGGTGACCGGTCATAAGCAGTGATCCCCAGGGCTCAGTGTTGGGGCCAGTTCTGTTTAATATCTTTATCAATGATCTGGACAAGGGGATTGAGTGTACCCCCAGTAAGTTTGCAGATGATGCCAAGTTGGGCGGGAGCGTTGATCTGCTCGAGGGTAGAAAGGCTTTACAGAGGGATCTGGACAGGCTGGATCAATGGGATGATGCCAGTGGTACAACGTTCAACAAGACTGTCAGGTCCTGTACTTGGGTCACAACAACCCCATGCAACACTACAGGCTTGGGGAAGAGTGGCTGGAAAGCTGCCCCGCAGAAAAGAACCTGGGGATGCTGGTTGACAGCCAGCTGAATATGAGCCAGCAGTGTGCCCAGGTGGCCAAGAAGGGCAACAGCATCCTGGCTTGTATCAGAAATAGTGTGGCCAGCAGTACTAGGGGAGAGATTGTCCCACTGTACTCGGCACTGGTGAGGCTGCACCTTGAATATTGTGTTCAGTTTTGGGCCCCTCACTACAAAAAAGACATTGAGCTGCTGGAGCTCATCCAGAGAAGAGCAACCAAGTTGGTGAAGGGTCTAGAGCACAAGTCTTAGAAGGAGCAGCTGAGTGTATTGGCTTTGTGTGGCAAGGTTTTGGTAGCGGAGGGGGTTTACAGGGGTGGCTTCTGTGAGAAGCTGCTGGAAACTTCCCCTGTGTTCGACAGAGCCAATACCAGCCGGCTCTAAGTTGGACCCACCGCCGGCCAAGGCCGAGCCAATCAGTGTTAGTGGTAACGCCTCTGTGATAACATTTTTAAGAAG
>JAVJGG010000335.1:0-10163 GCA_035590195.1 Aviceda cuculoides
TTGGCTTTGTCCATCTGAAACAGAGCACTGAACCCTGGTACAGTTCTGTTCCAATTCTCTGAAACTCTGACTTTATCGGAGGAATATATATTTTTATTCATCTACCCTTATTCATCATCATTTCTTTATTGATATAGTAGTTCATTATCTGAGTTACTAGCTACAAATTTTGTGGTATTTTTAAATTTGCAGAACAAAATGAAGATGCTCACCAGAGAAAAACAGACCTTATGGATGCTTTTATCTAAAGCTAGGTCTGGATGTAGGGCAGAGAGGTCATTAATGTCACATGAATTTGGCTTCTTGGTTTGTGAGCATGTTACTGGCAGTTAGAGAATATCAAGAGTATGAACTGAGATAGTAAGGAAGAGGAAAGGGCACATTATTTTTTCCTGGGGTAAATTGTGTGGTTATCTATACATTGTGAATTTACAGTCATTTTTCAGAGAGATAAAGTCAAACTTACTTGAAATGTATATTTTTTGATTCTTTTCTTCTTGCTGCAGTACTTGTATGTGGAACTTGCCACAAAAGAGAGACCACATCATCATGCTGGTGGTCAGACTCCAGCCTTTACCCATGCTAGGCACGTAAAGGACATGGTCAGTGAGGTAAGATATTTGGGATTTTTTGTTTGGTACCACTGTGCTGAACTGCTTAGAAGTTTTATTTCTAATTTTAGTGATAGTTTCAAGGCTCAGATCTGTTTACCCTTCATTTAGTTTTCTGTCTCTTATGCTTAAGTTCCACATTTCTTTTATAAATTGTGGTAAAAGAGTACACTTTTTTATTATGTTTTAGTATTTTATGATACCTGTTTCTAAGTGCTTGTTTGCAGAATCTGAGGTACACTGGCTGCGAGGCCAGGAAGACCTAGAAAGAGCTGAACAGCTGAGCTTGGTTTCCAAAGCTTTGACAGAAGTGCTTTGCAAGAATGACTTTATGCAGTCGGTGTAGCACCCATAGGTGTTAATATAATCCCAGATTAGCAAATGCTTCTAAGACTAAAGATATAACTTTTCCCTTTTGCTATCTCTCTTAGAAAAAGTATAAAATCCAGTATGAGAAGATGAAGGACAAATACACACCTGTCCCAGACACACCAATCTTGATCAGAGCCAAGAGAGCATACCTGAATGCCAGTGATGTATGTAGTCCATGAACACTTTCACTGCCGCTTCTTTTGGTTTCCTTATGAAAAGAACACAAAAAGGGTCAATGGGGAACAAGCATGCAAAACATTGGGTATCTCAGTGTGGGTCATAAACTAGGTCACTCTATTTGCAAGTACATTTCCATTTGATATTTACAGAGATTATTACGTTTTTACTTGATGTCACTTTAATGCTTTTTAAAAATTTATTATAATTCATTTCCCATTGCACTGAAGTGTAGTCTTACAACAAAGAAAAATAGATTTTAAGTGAGCTGCTGCACATAAGGTTCTGAAGGTGAAATTAATTTTTCCTTCAAGCATGGAATAGTGATTTGTGATTTAAGGCAATGGCTAAGAGTACTCTACTCATTCGTGAGATCTTTGCTATATATTTCAGATTGCACGTTGTATCCTGAAAGGATATGTGCTGGGCTGGTGTTTTGTTCTAATGATTAGTCTTACTGCTCTCTTAAGTATGATTTTTAAATACTGCAAAGGAGCATCCCAGTTCTCTTGCACATTTGAATTTTTCCTTGGAGGAAGTCTTTCTCCTAAGACTGGAATGATCTTCCTGCTTTCTTCTAGATCAGGACATGGAAGAAGGGATAAGTAGTTTTTTATGCCAAAAGTGGCACTTTTGCTGTTTTAGAGTAGTCCTGTGATACATGGATGTTTTTTCCTCAGTATTCAGTCTGAAAGTGAACTGGATGAAATGTTGTTTTAGAGGTACCAACTCCTTTTCTCTCTCTAATTTTCACCATAAGTCTTGGTCAAATTGCAGTTGATTGTAAGCAATTGCAGCATCTCAGGGTTTACGTTAGGATGTTAGACAGCAACATATCCCTGGATGTCAATCCCAAGAGGTAGGAAATTTAACTAAAACAATTCCTGACAGATAAATAGAATATATTCTTTTTTACTTTATTTTTCTTACCAGTTGCGCTACAAAGAAACCTTTGAGAATACTAAGGGCAAATACCACACAGTGAAAGATGCTTTGGATATTGTCTATCATCGAAAGGTCACCGATGATATTAGCAGTGTATGTATACAACATTTTCATTCCTAATTAATGTTTGTCATATGTCACCTTGAATATCCATTTATGCTATCGCTCTATTTAAGTGTGTCAAATAATTAGAAAAATATGATCATCACTATTAATATTAACTTCTTTCCTTCTCTGGAAGATTATAGACTTGATTGCCTTTGGTGTTACAAAGGTGAATGCAAGTAAATCTCATTTCCACTGTTCTAGTTCTGATTTTTCAGAAAAAGGAATGTCTTGAAACTGCATGGTTTGAAGTGTTCTGTCCTCAGATTGTTTTACTTCATTCTTCAATTTTCTGTGTAGGTGAAATATAAGGAAAATTATATGAGCCAGTTAGGAATCTGGAGATCAATCCCAGACCGTCCAGAGCATTTCCATCATCGTGCAGTCACGGATGCTATTAGTGATGTGAGTTCAAATAGTTCCTGGATGTGAGAGGTTGAAAGTTATAAGTAGGTTTCCAAAATGAAAACCAAGTCTTATTTCATGAGAAAGGGAAGGTAACTGAAATTTTTAGTGATTCTCACTTTCACCTGGCAGATCTGTGAAATGACAGAGCAAATCAGATGGCTAAAATTACAGCCCTTCTCCTTTTGAAATTAACAGAACAGTCTTAATTAATTTCAGTTGCATTTGCTTAGATTTGTTTGTTAACCCTATAACAATGCTTCATTGTACATATCTGTACATATACAATAACCCCTTAATTGTACAAGAATAAATGTTTTTTTAATTCACACAGGAGCTCCAATAGCTAATGATAGATTAGGTATGTGAATAATCTTAGTCCATCAGAAAAGTATGAGTTACTCTAACTTATTTTATAATGGAATAATAATTTTTGCTGTTTGCTACACCTTGTGTTGAGGTGCCATTTCAGCACTGATTGGCTACCACTTGGTGTCACTTAAAACTGAATCCTTTTACTTCTTTTTTTGAAGGTTAAATACAAGGAAGACTTATCATGGCTCAGAGGCACTGGCTGTTATGCATGGGATACTCCAAGTTTTGCTCTGGCAGAAAAGAATAAGGTGCTCTACAGTGGGGTAAGTAAAACAGTCTGAATTGGTGCTAAAGGTTTTATTGACTTTTGCTTAAATTGTAGATAAATTTTTCCCAGGAGAATCCAGTTCTAACCTAAACATTGATATGAATAATTCATGCTAGAACTTAATATATAGCTTCTAAAATTTCAGTTCTTACTGTAAATGAAAACAGAGGCAAAATGATCTTTTACTTATCCCCTCTGTTCCTTGCAAAGCTATCAGCTCCATAGTAATTTTTCTAGTGATTCAAAGTCTAGCTTTAAAATTATGAAGATTTGAAATTTCCATTGCTTTCCTGATGTGGTAGTTCCATCCTGCAAACTACTACATTTACAACTATTTTTGTTTGTAGATATGTTAAATGTACATATGCAATAATTCTACCATGGTTTTGCTGCAGATTGTTTCTAAAATCATATTTTCATTGCCCTACCCGTCTTTGGAATAACATTGGAATGTTTTTTTCTGTTTGTTTCTTTTTCTCCAGTGTAAGTACAAGGAGATATTTGAGAAGACTAAGTCTCAGTTTAAGTATGTAGCTGACTCTCCAATTAACAAGCATTTTAAACATGCAACGCAGTTGATGGATGGGGTAAGTGATTTTTGTAGAGTCTTGTACCGAAGTAGTAAGTGTGTGTATGTTAATACCGAGTTGAAGGTTCATCTTCCTTATGAAATTGTAAATAAATCAAAATATATTCAGACTTAAAGATGTCTAAAGGTCAGATTAAAATCGTGAAAGACAAGGTTGTTCTTATTGCCTGTCTGAGTATTAGGACAGGGCAGGTTTACAGTACCTAAAAAGTGAAATCCTGACCCCTGTTCCATTACTTTGTCATTGCAAAGAAACCTCTCCTTTGCTGACTGGTAAATACATGCTAACTTAAATAGTGCTGTTTACTTAGTAACACTGATTATTGATTGTCATGTGAAAGATGTGTTAGAGAGAATCACAACTGCTTTCCTGAAATGTTGAAAATAAACTTCATCAGTGTTAGGAAGATAGTACTACGTCCGAAGTTAACATAACTCTGTTTCATTTCAGATATTTTGCCTTGAATTCTCCCACTCTACTACTTAGTTTTTCTTACTTTTCTCCTGTAGTGCTGAAGAAACAATAAACACAACATAGTAGCAAAGTGGGTTAATGAATGCCCCTGGATTTAAGATTAAAATCACCAGTGGAGTTTCTAGGAGTAGTGCTGTACACCCACAGGACAAAGCCCATTGAAAAGCACTATGTTCTAGGTGAATTCTTATCAGCTTAGAGTTGGCATACCACACCGGACTCTGATGCTTTTTGTTAAAGCAGAGTATATTTAGACTCTCGCATCTTGGTATTTTGTTCTTTTTCACCAGACATTGTTACATTTACTGAGAGGTAAACAATTTATTACACTATTACCTGTTCTGGGTTAGAAAAACTATTTCACAACAGATTCCATTCCAGTACCATTGCTGTCATTTCATATGCAATTTGATAAGTAGTGAACCAGAATTTGTTATGGAAGATTGTTGGTATTCAGTCTTCTTATTGTTTGGTAGAGCAAATAAAGAAAAACTTAATGTGAGAAACATGAATGAGTAAAATTTTAGCAACGGGGACTCCATACATGGAAATGAACTTGCCTAAATGTCTTCTATTATGTAAGTGTAGTTTTTTGTGATGAGGTATTATAGTTTTTGCTTACAAAATGTCTGATGATAGTATAACATTGTATTTTACACTTAAAACTCATTCTGTTGTCTTTGTACTCAAATCAAGGAACTAGTTCCGTACAGAGTTGCTTCTGCAGTTATTTTTCATGACGAAAGTAAGTCATAAAATGCCTTATTGAAGGGTGGCAGGGATAGAATATAGGCATCCTTAAATTGTAGATTAGGCATTCCAGTGGAGATTTAGAAATGCATATATTATTTGGAAATGTTTTCTCTCTATGTGGTTTTTTTAAATATATTTTTCTCTTTTGGATATGATCTTCAATCTCAGCCTTTAAATAGTCCGTGTAAAGAGGTTTCAGTGGTTAGAACTATGATCTCTTTGTGTCTTCACTCTCTTTTAATTTGTTACACTGTATTATGCTGTTCTGAGCAGAAATTATATAAAGCTGCCTATGAGAAGCTCAAAGATAGGTACAGCGTTATTGTGGATGACCCTAGGAACCTCCTGGCCAAGTGGGGGACTACACTGAGCAGTCAGGTACTGTAGGAGCACTAGCCGGTGCTGCCAGAAAGTGCCTGGTCACTGACAGCTACTCCGTCTGTGTGAAACGTCTATAGCTAGCAGTATCACAGGTTTCACCTGTGATGTTGTGATGTTCTAGTTCAGCTGATCAGACAGTCTTTGTTTTGCCACCCAAAAAGAATGATTACTTTTTGAGTGAGCTAATCTCTACTGTATGTACTTTCATATATTGTGCATCAACTGACATCAGAAATCTAATGCCTCTTGAAGTCTTTGGAGAGGTTTTAAAAAATTCGTGTTGTGTCATCCATTTATTTTTTTTATTGTCTCTCTTTTAATGACCTTTACAAATGTTATCTTCTTACTCCGTTACTCAAGCAACAGTGACATATTTGGCTTTTGAGTATCCTCACCTGAATCTATAATTTAGTCTTAATCTCCCAAAAAATATTTTCACAACTTCTTTTATGGGATAGTATGCAAATCTTTTAATATATATTCTTGACATTCTTAATTATGTAGATGTAAGTTGTATGCACATCTGAGTGAATACATACAGTACCTTGCCTAAATCTCTCCACTCTCAAAGTGTCTGGGATCTAGAGCTGTGTTGTTGTTTATGGTGTTCACAAGTCTCTTTTGTGCTTCGTTGCCATTTGCATGAACAGAAAAAATATAAATCCTTTGCCAAGATGCTCCTGCAACATGGATGTAACGAAATTCTGAGGCCAGATATGCTGACAGCACTCTACAACACATACTTATGGAGCCAGGTAATATGAAGAACTGCTGCTGTAGGAGACATTATATATACAAATATATATACAAATTAGCTGCTTGGACTTCTAATATTTAATGCTTGGGAGTTCTCTAAATTTCTACCGACTGATATCAGACTCCAGAGTTTTGTCAATGTGCTTAATGCTGGCTATGACAAAATATTTTTTAAAACAGAATATCTGAAACAATATTTAGTGTAACTTGGACTTCACTGAGCTCAGGCTGATCTTGCCTTCATTTTCTCCTTTAATTATAAATAATTGTTATATATACTTCTAGATAATATTTCACATTCTTACATAAAGAGCAATTTTCCATATATTTAACATATTGTGTGTTAGCTGTTCCTGATATTTACCTAACCAAATTCTCATTCTGCCACCATTTCTTGGACTGACCACCACTCATAATGCAAGCCTGTTCATTCAGTGTGAACATGAAGAAGTAATTTGGCAAGTAGATTACAACATTTATCTACCACTCTGCCTGAGAATGGTGTCAGATTGTGCCTAGATACAGAACAGAGTCATGTCTCACTTCTTAGTGCTCTTAGAAATGGTATAGGCCCACAGGTCTATAGTAAATCATGTTTTCATCAATTTCCTTCTCTACATATTGCTTTTAAGCAAGGCTAGCAAAGCAGTCCTCATGCAGTCACATAATACAGTTTATTAAAAAAAACCCCTCTCTCCTTTTGCTAGTTCTAGTAAGAATCAGAAAGTAGAAAGTGAGTATGATTTATCTATTTATTCATACAGAACAAAGAGTCTAACACATTTATATTTCTGATGATGTAAAAGAAAGCCTGTAATGACTCTAATATATCGTAAAGAATTAATTTTCCATATTCTACCTTCTTTAATCTGTATTCCAGTGTATATATTTTGGTTGTACCAGTTGGATGAAAATGTGGCTTATTAAATAACTGATACATATTTATTTCTGCTCTGAAATCACAGCTGCTAACAGTAACCTTACTCTTTTCAACGGTAAAAATGATTCCTGACTGGGCCAGGTGAAACTGGCATATAACATTTAAATTATAAACTGGAAGTGCAACAGTAGAAAACAATTACATGAGAGGGAGAGGGGTGTTCTTCTTTGTTACTATTAGCACAGTTAATAAAATTCTTCACTAATAAGGTACTGAAGGTCTTTACTAGACATTTTTGTTCAATTTATCTGTGGATTTCTACTATGCCATTAAAAAATCCTTGCAGGTAAGTGTGAGTATGTTTGAAGAAAAAAAATAGCACTCTGCCTGACCTGCATGTTCATCTGAGTTGACTTCATGTTATGATTTGTTGTTTGTATATGATTTTTTATATTTTGTCTGTCGTAGTCCTGTTTCAAAGGCATGGATTTATCTTCTGATGCAAGATAGAGCATGAAAGTTCTTTTTTAAAAATATGTTCTAATCTCTTCCACCTGCCCTCAGGCCATCTACAATGATTTATCATTCTCAGTGTACAGTCTGTTCTCACTGAATTCTGTGAAAACAGTTTTAGAGTCCTGAGCAGGGCAAGATGATCTTTAAAAAAGAAATTATCAAAACACAAATTCTGCTATCGAAGCCTTTAAAATACCCTGGCATTATAATATATTTAGTGGAAGTTTTTATATTCTACTGTGTAAGATGTTTTACATTTCTCTTCATTTGATGAATATTTAAAAATGAGATATTGTCCAGTTATGAATTTTAAAAGTCACTGATCCGTCGGTATTGCTTTTTTAGCTCAATCTCAGAGATTTGAGGATAGAAGCGAAGCTTTTACACTCAATGAAATAAATGTAAAATTAATCACACAGATAGGCAGCTTCCTAGGCAAATAAGGGGTTTGCAAAGTTTAGCTGATTGTGCATATTCAGCTTTCATTGGCTACGGTGGAAAGATTTTGCAATTTTATGTGTGAATATAAACATATCTCCTGGAGGTGTTTTGTCTTGGATTGTATGGTTAACATAAAACCTTTCCCAATCACCAGGTTCAATACAAAAAGGACTATGAAAAGAAGAAGGACAAGTATACTATGGTTGTGGATACCCCAGAACTCGTAAGGACTACAAAAGTCAACAAACAGATTAGTGATGTAAGTGTTGTCAGTCCCTTTCAAGCGTACCTCCTTCTCTGAATTCTGACCTTTGAAGTATGATAAGAATATGGCATTTTCGGTAGTCCATTATACAATGTTTCTCATCTTGATTTTTTTCAATTGTCACCAGTAGTGTCAAGAAATAATATAATCTATAAATTTTATCTTCAGATTATTTACAAGTTGGAATATAACAGAGAGAAGCCTAAAGGCTATACTACAATCCATGATACACCTATGTTATTGCATGTGCGCAAGGTCAAGGACAGAATAAGTGATGTAAGTAAATTATCCTTGCCTGTGGTATCAACAAAGACACAGAAGTAACTTTTTGCATTGATATGCAATACTTTTAACTCATATGTAACACTGTCATTAAAAAATAGCTTCTTGTTAGAGTGTATTGGTTTTGTTTGCATGTAGAACTCCATATGTACTTAATGCTTTTTAAAAAAAACACAGTAGAGTATGAAAGTATGCAGGAAGGTTTTTTTTGTGTAATGTTATGTTGTAGCTCTTGGAACATTTTTGCTGGGGTAGAGCAGCCCTCACTAGTAATAAAAGCCATGAGCTGAAACTGGTATCTAATTAAAGCGTGGATTTGGGGAGTTTGTTTCTGGGTTTTCTTCCTCTGTTGGCTAGTGGCTTTTATGGAGCCTTGAATAAGATATTTAATAAATTACTCTGTTTATTCATTTCTTCTATGGATATTGTAAATATGTAAGGTAAATATTCTGATCTAAAACAACTACGTGTTTTAATTATGGGGCAATGGAATGCTAAAAAGAAGAGAGAGAAAGGAAGACGAAGCAGATAGAGTAATATTGTAGGATTTGGGAGGAGTCATCCTAATTCCTCCTTTTACTCTAGGCTTTCTCTCTGACCTTTGTATTGTTCCTTAGATATCCATAAATAAAATGGTACTAACACTTCCGTGATTCAACATAGTACTATGAGAATAAGTAGCGTGAAAGTCATTCAAATGCTACATGAATTATCTATATAATGTGTAAAGCTAGGAGGAAAAAATAACCATATTATCCAGATACTAACGTGGATCATTAAGAGACAGAGATTCAAAAGCGATCTGTGAATTGAAGTACATTTTGTCAATTCCAAACTAAGTGCTGAATTTGAGATTCTATAAAGGAATTTTCAGAAAGCATTGAATGTGCCTATCATAAGACAAGAGTCTTTAAATCTTTACTATTAGGTGCAAAAAACTAGAAACAGGAATAATTACTGTTCATGTGTAGATTTTGTTAAATCTTAGTCTGTGCTTCATGGTGAGTTTTACCTGCTACATTTTCTATTTAAAAAGAACAGCTGCTGAAGAAGACACTTCTTTCAGGCAGATAGTTGATACCAAGATGTATTGATATAATTTCTTCTATTAAGATTTTATCTTGACAGGAGCAATTTTTAATATTTTATTTTTCATGTTTTGATGCTTTGCTTGTCAACAATGATATTGCCTTTGTAAACATTGTTTATGTTTGTCTTTCTTTAGCTGAAATACAAAGAAGTGTATGAGAGGAATAAATCTCACTGCAATGTCATAGCAGATTCAGTTCATATTAAGACTCCGAGGCATGCTTACAAGCTAAACAGCAATGTGAGTTCAGTTTTATTAGTACTTTAATTTTATTATGGATAGTGTTTGGGACTTGCAGTGTGTCGTGGTTTAACCCCTGCCAGCAACTAAAGCACCACGCAGGCACTCACTCACTTCCCCCCCCATCCCGTGCAATGGGGAAAGAATCGGAAGGAAAAAGGTAAAACTTGTGGGTTGAGATAAAGACAGTTTAATAGAACAGAAAGGAAGAAACTAATAATGATAATAATAACAATA
>JAVJGG010000336.1:0-10158 GCA_035590195.1 Aviceda cuculoides
CAAGACAAACTGTTCCATAATCTTCCCTGGTACCGAGGTCAGGCTGACAGGCCTGTAGTTCCCCGGATCCTCCCTCCAACCCTCCTTATAAATGGGAGTCACACTGGCAAGCCTCCAGTCCTCTGGGACCTCCCCCATTGCCCAGGATCGCCAGTAGATGATGGAGAGTGGCTTAGCAAGGACCTCCGCCAGTTAATAAACAGCATATGCTTGTTGATACAATACTAGAAGTAGTCCAGATTTCTACCTGGCATCGTTATTGATTAACTTGCAGAAAGTGAAAGGCTGTTCAGCTCTAAAGATTTGATTCAACCCTACTTGTAGATATGTATAATAAGAAAGATGGAAGAAATAGGGAAGATGGAAGAACATTCTACCTTATGTTATGAAGGCACGCACAATCAAATCCAACGGGTGTTAAAACTCAGATTTATTCTTCAGTAAAAAGTTAGTTAGAACTCTGGTAACATTTGTAAACCACAGGCTCAATGATGTAAGCGGAATTAGTACTACACAGCTGACTTAAGAATTCTTAAGGTTTAGAAATGATGACTCAAAATGCGCATATCACTCACCTAAAAGCTGAGGGCTCTCAGTCTCAAGGAGTTACCTTGGGCGGTGCCCCAACCCAAGGGGAGAGTCCCTGACTGCAGACCTGCTGCTCCGAGGAGGAGTGATTCCAACATGTCCTCCGGCTGGACCCCGTTTATACCCTTGTCAAATCTGATCTGTGGTCATTTTAGTCCCCATTGGCCCAAAGGACAACACTTCAGTGTACCTGACGTGTGTCGGATTGGTCAATTTGGCTTTCAACCTGCAGCTTCTAGGGTTTGGTTTTTTTCCTCTCCTCCCTGCCCAGAGAAGTTTCGTTTCCTGTTTGGAGGAGGAGGAGGGGTGTACTGCCACACCTTACAAAAAAAAGAAGTGAATGCTGGTCCTTAGTATTGTAAATCTGTCAAGACCTTGCTTTCCAGGATGAAATTGAAGTGCAGCGCTCAAGACCTAGACAGGAGATAGGTGTATGTTTCAAAATCTGTGGTTATTAAAAGCTCAGCCAAGGAGACTTTTCCATCATTCATGTATATTTCTATGAAGTCTTAGAAAACTGAGGAAACTGAAGGGGTAGGAAGCTAATGACACACAGTATTTCAAAAGGGTGGGAAAGAAACACTGTATCTGTCAATGTTAAGTCTGTTACTAATCACAGGAGAAAAATTCAAATAATATGGAATGCACTGTACAAAAAATTAATGATTAGTTTCATCATGAATGTCAGTCACATAGTTTTGTATAACAGCTCTTACTCAGTATACATAATCATACTTAAGGTGTGTTAGTGCATGTATACATAACCATTATGCTTTAGATTATACGTTGGTTTGTTTAATTTGTTTAAATATCAAAATTGGTTTGACGCCTACAGAAAAGTGTAAAAAGAAGTTAAGAGGTACAGCTCAGAAACTAGTTGAAGACAGTGAAACATCATCTGGGAATTACTAGTGCCAGAGGTAGTTCTTGTGGTGGAGACAGTGGGATCCATTCCCACTAGCATTTCATCAAGGGTCGCTTCAGTTGAGTCCTATCTTCTCTTTTGCTAAGCAGAAACTGCAGGTGGATGGACAAGTAGGGGAAATAAACAGGGAAATGCCGGTGCCAAGCTCAATGCCATAACATGCATAAGAAGTCCACTTTGTACTAAGTGCCACATCAGGTAAAAAAATTAGAGCTCTTCTCTGAGTAGTGGGATCACATATGGGTCCAAGTTGTGCCAAAGATATTCAGCACATTTTTAGTGGCCAAGAAGAAGGTAAAATCTTATAATAATTAAGCTTGGAGATGATTTCTCAAGGCCAGTTTATCCAATCACTGGCTCCTGAATATAAACTTCACACAATCACAGAAGGAAAAAAAAAAAGCTAATGCAAATATTGATTACTATGAGTACAAATGGTATTGAGTAGCAACAGGGAAGTGGTTTTCCCTTGATAAACTGGTCAGATTGTTCCTGGAGTAATATCTCTAATTTAGATTCCCACCCTTCAGAAACTATGTTGAAAAAGTGGCTCACATGAGAGTGGTTCCAAGGCCTGGAGAACCAGACAGGTAAAATTCCTGAAGAGTGTGCCATAAGTTTTAAGAAACGAAAGCTATGTCATTTAGTTTACAGATGGTTATAAAGTACCTATTTCATGTTCTATAAATATGAACCATAAAATATGAGTATACAACCCATTTCTGAAAACAACATTATTTGAAATTTAGAAGAAAAAGATACAAAAATTCAATGGGTAGGTATTGAAACAAGGTCTATCAAGTCTCCTTGTAAGCGAGTAACTAGTGGAAAAAATAACAAAGAACTCATTCGTGGAAGTGAAAGTTTTCCTTCTCTCCAGAGTAACACAACACTTTTCTTAATAAAGTATGCTATTCCTCACTATGCATTGTTTACTTAGTGCCACTCTTACGCGAGTGTCACAAATGACATTAAATTTGATGACTGTAATGTTAAAAGCTCAACAAAATCTGAAATACAAGTTCCATGGGAAATGTCAGGAACAGATCTGAATTTCATCCAGCATCAGAAAAAACCTTCAAAATAAGAGCTTTGGGGCTTTTATTTTACGAGGCAATCAAAATGCTACCTTTAGTTACAGGTAATGAAAAAGCAACAATTAAAAGAAATCCTGTCAGTTTCAAGAAACAACTTCTTCTTTAATTGCTGAAACTCTTGACTACTTTTTCTCTTTTATAAAACTGAACTGTCAAAACAGCTATTTTTTCAAGATGTATGTGGTGTTTTACTGTGTGGCATTTTCAGCTATTGTTTAGCCTTTTCTGGAAATCAGTAATAATGTTTTGTGTTTAGGTTTGACTATGGGTTTAAATATTATTTAATTATTATTAAAGTAAATTATTTTTAAATATTAAATATACTGAGTATGATTAGGATTTTTAGACTGAAATTCTTTGTATATAAAATTCTGGTTTTCCACGTAAAGATCAAAACATGTATGCAGAAATTAAGGTACAGTCACTGTAGGTAAATGCAATACTAGCCTCACAGAATTCAGATATCCATTTGCCTATCTATATACTTAATTAGTTTTCATCTTGTTTATTTGGATTTTTTAGAAAATAACTTTGCATTTGCCTGTGTTATTGCCAATGTTCTGTCCACTATCTTGGGATCAGTTTGGGGAAGATTTATTATTTCCCATGTTATAGTTCTTAGCAAAAATAGAATTTATAATTATTTTTTCTCATGACCAGAAGGTCTTATGTGTCACAGTAAACATACTATAATAAACCATATTTTTTCTTGTCTATGTGCCATTTTTACTTTAACCAGTCAAGATGTCATACAACAGAAGATTCAAGCTTCAATTTTATCACTGTTAGATATGTTTTCTGCAACAAGTTGTTTTTGCTATAAAATTTTCCCCAAATGCATTTGCTATTCTTGAGTTGTATAAAACTTAGCATTTAAAGGCTAAAACAAACTAGTCCCAGATTTGTTGCACAAGTGCAATGCAGGTTTTGGAGGTGTATTTTATATATATATACCAACAGAGGATTACAATAGTTTAGTTCTGAGAAGTAAAGCCAGAACTTAAAGACAGAAGCATTGGATTCTTCTGGCACATTTTATTTCAAAGAAAATCTTCATTTTGTAATTACACATGAAATTGAGAGGAAAAGAAAGTGAAAGCATTGCAAAACCACAAAAACCTCTCTGCTTTAAAATAATTTCAAAATAAATTAATAAATTCATCAGGCTTCCAGTTAAACAATGTAATGACCTATCAGGTTTCATTATCTTGAACTTCCCTGCTAAACTTACCACTTTCCTGATGAAATGGCTTGCTGCTTCCAAAACATTCTCCCTATTTACAGACATGATGTGCTATTTTTATCATCTAAGTATTAATTATATATCCATTAAATCTGACAGAGTTCATTATTATCAAATGGCATATCATTATGATGGTTCAAAAATGCTGCCAAAGTTACAAGTTCACACTTGGAGACTAATGCACAGAATTAAAGAAAAAAACACCAAACCACCTATTTTTATTCAAACTCCACACTGGATCTGTATTAAAATACCCAATGTATGTACTGTGAAAATAAACCACCTGTATTTTTTTCTATTTTTAAAACACAGGCTGGTAGATGGAATTCTTCTCAGGAACAAAAAATGCAAATATGCTGAGGGAGAACAACACAAAAAAAGAAGCACTTTACAAGATGATAATTTACCTTTACAAAACAGAGTTTGATAAACAATTTTAATTAAAAAAGGATTATTTGCAGATTAATTAAAGAATTATTATTTGGCTAGTATCGTCAGGTATGCAAATTATTTGCAGATAAACTACATATTAAAAAGGCAAACCTCACTTTTTACAAATACATATCAGCCAAAACATTCTCATGATTCACTGATGCACTGTCAAAAACTAGATATCCTAATACAGTGATATATTTGGTTGCAATATCTCTATTAAGGCCAACATTTCATATAAGGATAACATTATTTGAAACATAATTTTATACAACTCAGAGTTCACTAGACTGTAGTATAGTCATCAGAGAGGTGTGCATCATTTAATTTTTTATTTTTATAATGATTCATCATTTTACAGTTATTTAAAATGAATTATTAGCAAAAATATGTATAGACCTGATTCAGTAGATATGATAATTCTGTGTTGAATCACGTCTGAATAAATATTACAAATGCAGAGGTGCCACAGGGGGGATGATGTGGCTTAAGGAAATGTAGTGCTTGGAACAATATGTGAGACGGAATAAAAACAGCTTGGCTTTGGGAACACAGGATCAATTCGAAATAAATGCATACATATTGTTATTTGTAAATTGACCACATTCTGTATTGTATCACTGTAAAAAATAGAAGCATGGAATACTATAAGACCATCTTTAAATTCAGCCTTTAGTATAAAACTGCATTAAAAATACATTCCATTTCAGTGATGAGTGGGTTATCAAACATACTATGGCAGGTTATACCAGCCTCTGAGACAGACTATATATTATGTAACCTGTGGTCACCTATTCAACGAAAGGGAAAGGGCACATTAAAGAAAGAAGGAAAGAAAGAAACGAATAAAGTCCAAGGATTTCTAAGAGGACAAAGCCAAATAATAATAAAAAAGATTGGCACTAGACACGGAAAGAAGAGAACAAAGGATTTGCAAAGCCAGCATGTCTATACATGCTAAGATGACTTTCAGTCTTCTCAGTCTGGTACACTTAATTCATTTTCTATTTGTTATTCTATTGGCAACCAAGGTCCTAGACCATACATTTGTCAGCATTGAATTGCATTTGCTTCATGTCAGAAAACCATATATAAAGGCCTTCTGCTATTTTTTTGTTGTCATTGCTTGCCACAGCTCTGAACCTTGGAGTATTGAGTGTGCATGGAATATGGGAACAAGTAATGGTATATTTAAAGCTTCATCTAAGTGAGGAATGTTGCCTTTGAACTCATTAAGGAGTGATTTATGGGGGGATTTCTGGGAAGTTGGTTTGTTGGATCTTTTTTCTTTCCTGTAAAACTTCATTCTTTCCAATAGTTCTGCAAAAAATAAAGGAATACCTATAAAGTGGGTATCCTTACCTTTCTAAAAGGTCCTTTTGCCTCAGAAGATTCTATCTATACAGAGTATCAGTTTCTAATATCACCATGTTATTTTAGTTCTGCATTTGAAAAACAGCATGGATTTATATGGTTCTAAAGACTGTCAGGTCACCAGACATTTTCTTCTGTGAACATGTTCAGTAACAAGTCTAATAATGACCTAGTCCATTATAAAGAAGAATCGAAGGATGGTAAGTAAAATCCTGCTCTCATTGCTGTCAAGAAGAATTTGGTTAATGTCTTTGGCAGACTCAAATTTTTCACCCAATTACATTTTTCATAGGAAAAAAGACTGCATTTTTTTATTACTGAATACAAGAGGTTTGTTTATAGTGTGTAGAGCTAGCCTTGTGTTTCAGCCCATGCTTAGGAACGATCAAAACTGACAGAGAAAAGAAAATAATAATAAAAGGCGATACCCTCAGCCACTGAATCTACCCAATATTCAGGAACCAAGGTATATTAACTTACGTGAAATTACTACCATTAGACTATTGCCTATAGTGGAGCTAACTCAAGTATCTCCATGTGCCACTACAGACTCAGAGTAGAGATGATGTCAAAGAGCTTGTCATAGCATTTGATACCAAGTAGCTTGATCCTGGATATGCTACAATACCCTCTATCTTCACATGAAACTTGATGTGCAGAAACTGCAAAGAATCAAGTAAACTTGATTTTGTCTTTGGTTGTAAGAAATATATCTGTGGCTGTCATATATAGCATCCACTGCAAACTCCAGCTTCCAATTTAGGTAGTTTATAGTGATTAGCCTAGAAGTAGATTCTTCTTGTGTAAAATAGGTAAAATCAACCAATGATGTAATTGGAATGCTTGAGTAGATCCAGCCAACAAACAGAAATACCATACTCCTCAAAGGATTACATTACAGTAGAGGAAAAAACTGTTTTAAAATTAAACTGCCTCCTTTAATATTCACTAAACAGCCCCAGTATTTCAGGTGCTCTGAGAATATCTAAGCAGACAGTTTAATAAATTAGATCTAACAGATTTTTTTATGATAATGATTTGGATCCATTCTATCAGAAGATTTCTAGATAGCTTTTTTTCTCTGTAGTTCCTAAACTTCACTGTTTTCTTTAAGAATGAGGGGGTTTTTTGCTACCTGAATGTATGCAAGAATAGAAATATTGATTTTAATAACTATAAGATTTGAAAGTATGCCCACATTCAATTTACTAAACTCAGATTTCCTAGCAACTCTGAGCAGACAGTAAAAATGTGATTCTGTTTTTAGGAGTGATAGGAATACTTGATGAAAACAAGATTTAGTTTTTTTGTTGAAATTATTGCAATTATTTATTTCAAATATTTGGAAATTTATTCAGTAGGTGAATTTATGTAAGTATACACATACATTGAATGTACATATAAATCATAGAATCAAAGAGTGGTTTGAGTTTGAAGGGACATTTAAAGATCATCTAATTCCAACCATAGGAACTGCCCATAGGCAGGGACTTCTTCCACTATATCAGGTTGCTCAAAGCCCCACCCAACTTGGCCTTGAACACTTCCAGTGATGGTGAATCCACAACTTACCTGGGTGACCTGTCCCAGTGCCTCACCACCCTCATCGTAAAAAATGTCTTTCCTACATCCAATCTAAATCTACCTTCTTTTGGTTTAAAAACATTGCCCCTTGCCCTGTCACTACAGGCCTTGGTAAAGTCTCTCTGTGTCTTTCTTATAAGCCCTCTTTATATAATGAAAGCCCACAATAAGGTCTCTCTGGAGTCTTCTCTTCTCCAGACTGAACAAGGCCAACTCTCTCAGCCTTTCTGCATAGCAGAGGTATTCCAGCCCTCTGACCATTTCTGTGGCCTCCTCTGAAGCCACTCTAACAGGTCCATGTCTTCTTCTACTGGGGACCCCAGAGCTGGATACAGATAAGCACAATATATAAAAAAACCCATGGAAACAAACATAGACCAGAGAAAGAATTTGTGGTACATATCTGTGTCTATATATATTATATGTCATAAAAATAAACATAGAATGTTTTCTTTGTGATTATGACATTTGAAGAAAACCTTCTGTGTTTGCTTCTGGGACTAAATATTTTAAGTAAATTGTTAAGTTAAACAGGCATACAACTAAAATGTAAGAAATAAACACCTCTCTCCCCTTATATTTAGTACAAAAAGTAAAAACAGTAATAGTGTTTTTAATGTTCGTTGGGTTGGAAAAGGTTTTAAAGATATTGCTAGGTTATTAATTCATGAGATATCACTATTTCTCAGACTGCCTGAGTAGTATTTTCTTCATTCCTCCACATCACGTCATAGAAAATATATGCAATACTTTCATAACAAATATTTGCATTGATAACAAAGTTTATACAGCATAGGGTCCTGAAGCCCATATCCTCAAAGATGATTATGTGCCTAACTTTCACAAAAGCACATAATCCCCACTGAAATCAGTCATGGTGTCTCACAGTAGATACTATAAATGTATGGAATTGTAAAGAACTAAGGGATTTATCTATTTCTCTCATAAATTAACCTCCACATAACAATTATTTAGATTTAAACTCCTGTATGAAATGTAGGGTTTATTTTCCCCTAAAATAAAGTTAATATATGTAAGAAGTTTGTGATTCACGCTGCAAGTGGCATTTTCTAGAAGCTCCTATCATCAGTACTAAAAATGCTTTACCATCTGTCTCCTTCTCTCTTCACTCATTCGTTTTGCTGTCTGGAGTCATGCTATTTACTTATTGAAGAAAGAGAGAAAGTAAGCATAAGGAATGCAGATATCCTCATTTCAGCAAACTCCCTCCACCTTCTGCCTCCTGTCCCCTGAGTAAGCTTCTTTTGCGTGAAATCACATGCTTTGATGATGTATACCATCAGTAATGACACAGACTAAATATAACTCAAACACCACATTGCATCTCCTGTCAAATAGTTTACCAACTAGTAAGTGAAAAGTCTTCATTTTCCTTTTGTCCAGTTCCAGCTTAGTATGGGGGGAGAAAAAAAGAGAGAAAAATCCAGACAAACCCCTAAAACAAAACCACAAAACAAACCCCAAAGATCAGCAACAAAAAAACACCCATGGTTTTATGATTTTTCCATTTGTTTTTCCTGTTGTCATGGACACATCTCTTCACAACTGTCTGGTGCTTCTTCTTTTTCATAGGTCCTTTAATGACATCCATATGAAAAGTAATGTGGGGTAAAAAAAATGTTGCAAGCACATAAAAGCAATACATAGCTACAGCGGACACTAAGCTATGTAAGTAAGAATTAGTTGAACGATGTAGAAGATACGCCATGTTTGCATAAGCAACTTAAGAAATTAAGTGAATCAAATAAGAATGTCTAGATTTGTACATTAACCAAAAAAAAAAAAAAGTGTTCCACTGTTTGGTAGGATCTCTTGCATTACATGAATATTAAAAATGGTTGTAGTGCACCCTAAACCATCAAGCCTGTATTGTCTGGCTAAATTAGAATAGATAATTTAGAAAGTCATACTAATTCAAGTATTCAAAGTGACTAAGAATACACCTTACATCTTGGCTAGGATTAATCACATTGTTAAAAAAACCAAACCCCATATTTTTCTTCTAGTGCTGATTTTTTTCCTAGGTAAAAATACCCTGCTCATGAAGAGTTCAATGGAAAAATATGATGGATATATTAAGCTTGTTGTTATATGTGGTTTATCAGTACATTCTTTTGCTAGTGGTGAAAGGAAGGTAATACAAACCTGTAAGAGTCCTTCCTTTGGCTTCATTGGGGTTTTTAAGCTCAAGTATGCACAGCAACAAAAACACTTATAGTTTAAGATGTGAAATTACCCCTTACTTATTGTCTTCTTACATGGCAATGCAAAATAACCATTATCGATGCTAAAATACGTAAAAATAGAAATATATGCACGTATACACAAAATAGAGAAACACACACTCATATATATGAGTTGTAAAATGTCAGGAAATAGGCTTATTTTTTACAGCAAAACATAGATTACTTCTGAGATACATATGTAGAATTTGCCAGTCCTTAACTAGAATATTCACAAATGTCTTTAATGTTTAGTATCTTACTAAAATTGTATTCCATCTAATTCAAACTGCACTTCAGCATTCCTGACTCATCTGCCTGCAACATAACAAGGTTAGCTATCACTGACTATCAGACAGTTACCCACCTCCAGTCTTTAGTTACTTCATCTGTCTGCAATGAGTCAACAATGAACTTGGTATTTTAAAAACAGTTGCATCCATGTGATGGTAAAGTTCAGCAGCTATCTGGTCCTGGAAAGTGAAGCACTAGGTACAGGCAGATGCTATCAGTGCAGAAATAAATGAAGAAAAATATAAATGAATCTTTTAAACAAATTATTTAAAATAGATGGGGTTTTCTTTGTTTTGTTTTTCTGTTGTGGTTTGTTTTTTTTTTTTTTAAATTATTTCTATTTTAAGAATCAAAGAATCATTTAGGTTGGAAAGGACC
>JAVJGG010000337.1:0-10157 GCA_035590195.1 Aviceda cuculoides
TAACAGCAATGTTCAAGAAATTCACCTTCAGGATTTTTTTTTTAAGTGATTATCCCATTTCTAATGTTTAAACTATATGTATTCCATGTGTATAAGACTGCCCAAAAGATTTTATAATCTAAGGAGTGCAGATAGAATAATAATGGAGTTTATTTGTATGCCATAATTATGAAAACAGTTTTCTGCAGCTTTCTGAAGATTTTATTTATGTCATTTCATAGTCTTTACCAATTTTGTGTGTGTGTGTCAGTTTACAAAAGAAAAATGTGTCTGGGATAGTTACTATCTGATATGGTTTAATATATGTTGTAACTTATGCATTTATGAACGCATATTGTACTTTCCTAAGTTTTCCAGGTTTTTTATTTTCCCTGCAAGACAAAAGTACAAAGTACCTTGTACAAAGAGCAGCATACATTATAGCCCCAAGTTATTTTTATTCAAGGTAGTTTGAAGTTGGTAGAATTCTCAAAACAGCTTAAACTGTATAAGAGAAAGAAAAGAAAAATCTTATTTTCAGGCTAACCCATTTTCCCCAAGATAAGTCATCTAACTGAGCTCATAGCTCCTAGCCAGTGGTGTTGGAAGAAAATACCAAGTGCTGGAACTATCAGTCCACAGCTGACCAGTGCAGATGGCATAACCAGTATGATATGAACCAAGGTTAAACTTCATGTGTCAACATAGTTAGACAGATTCTGTATTGCATGTACTAAGGAGTAATTCTGTACATCATAAGCAGTGATTCCCCAGACTGAAGAGATGGGTTTGTTCATCCTCTAGTGTGCCAGACATGTAACATATGACCAACACATTTGCAAATAAGGAGTCATGCTGTGAACCAAAGTGAAGTAGTTTCACATAATAAACATGGCTGCTGCACAGCGTAGGAGCACAAAATCATGTTTTTCCTACTTTTGCAGAAGATCGTAAAAATTCAAAATTTTAAAACACGAAGAAAAGGAGAAATTCATTCTCATTCCAGACCGTGACAAGAAAAAAGCAACTTTTTTAATATGTTAATTTTGTGGCATGGATATAATTACTCCAAATAAAACACTAATACTCAAATGATTTCTAGTGATATGAAGCATATTAAGAAGTATGAGCTGTATTAAGAAAATCTCAATGTTTATCAGGAGCATCATTTTTAATGTTGCTTCTCACGAACAAAAAAAATTGAAGGTTCTGAAACAAACCTTTGAAAGAATTTCTCAAGACAGATATTTTCAGGGATATTTGTCAAGCCATGAAACTCTGTTGTTGCAAAAAATACATTACATTAAAATCTATGATGAGCTGCATACATTTTCTTCTTCTTTCCTTTCATCTTTACTGACATAGTAGATCACAATGGTTTCTTCCAGAACGAGTATGGTGCAGTGAACCAATAATTAACCTATCAAAGTCCCCAAGTAGTCATTCATGAGATGCATTACCATTATTAGAGACTAATTAATTATCTGGAGATAGAGCAGGGGAGAATCAAGCCTGCAATAGCTCTGAATGAGTCATTGCCATCTACTGGAAAAACTGCATTTTAAGCAAATCATTCATATGTTTATCTAAGGAGATGGGTATTCCAGGGGGAAGTCCTCCCCATTTTCTGACAGCCACACTTAATGTGATTAATACTTCTCTTCTTCCATCATTTCAGTGGGGTTACTGCTAGAGGAAGGTTATAATTAAGACTAAACCAGAAAGACATAGCTGTAGATTATTCAAACATATATTTAGGTGACTTTATGCTTTCTACCAGATACTTAAGCAAAACTTAAACTGTAATAGTAGCAGCACTCTTTCAAATATCATTTTCTACTAGCTTTCTTTTTGCTGTGAAGAGATAATAAATCTTAACATGAATCTGGATAAGTATTCAATGTGATGAAGTGAAAGATTCTAGTGAAATACCGTATTGGCTGCTCTTTGCAGGAATTATGGATGTACTGAAAAAATAAGCAGTGACGTTTCTATCAGGTTTCGTTGATGCATCTTCCCTATCCAGAGCATAAGAAGTCAGTCATCTGGGTTCTGGGGTACTGTTTTAATCTCACTGTAGTGTCCATATCATGGTTACTCATTTGAACCCTAGCTTGGAGACACCCACCATATAAACTATCCTCACATAAATAGACACTTGTAGACACTTTTCATTACTACAATAAACAGAAAAGTGAGCATTCCTCAACAGTGCATGTTTTGAATTATGAAGAACTGATGATTATAGAAAGCTGCTATCCATACTTTTGACCCTGTTTCCGTAACTGGATGGAGTGACGCACTTCACTTGTAAGAGAGAAGCAGCAATTTGATTACTGACAGAAAACAGCAATTTAACGAAGTTTGATAGTAAATGCAACAGTGGTTTAACAAGATTCGATGGCAAGGTTCACTTGATATTTGCCGCATAGAGGACAGGGTCAGACAAAACTATCAGGGAGACCCCCCCGTTGGGTCACGAGGTTCAGAAAGGACCCCCTTGCCTTCTGAACCCCTTCTCAGAGAGGAGTCTAGGTGCTGCTGGATCCAATCCTAGTCCCAGATTTGGTCAGCGGTTTATGTCTAAAGGGTTATATATGCGTAATCAATCCTTTATAGCCCTTAGCTGAGATTTCAAAGTTCAGCATGCTATTAGTCACTTACTGAGACTCTGTTGCGGCAAGGAATCTCTCGGCCTCGAGCAGTGCCCTTGAGAGACGTCCCTACTCCAGGGGAGATGCTGGCGTGCAGCCCGCTGCCGTGCAGGAGAGATCAACGGGCCCTGGGCTGTCCGCGAGTTATGGAGTAAGATGAGTGACTCATATTTACATACTGACTACAGGTATTAGTTTCTTCCAAATTTGGCTTGAGTCGGACACTGACCAGCCCTGTGGTTGGGTGGGCACATTGTTCAAATTAGCCCTTGGCTATTGTATTGTCATCTGTCTCCCCCAAATCCACTTTGAGCCAGATGCAGCCATCACGACCAGACCGCCACTGGTGGTTATCACTTGAGCAGGGTTATGGGAAATACAGGTCAGGTTGTTGTTGGGGGGGAGCACACCACCACAACTAACCACAGATAAAGAAGGTAATTAAGCTGCTATGGAAGCCATATGTCCTTAGAAGCATCATAGGATCTATCTAATCAAAAGCTACTTTTGTTCTCTGAAGTTATCTTTAAGCTAGCCTGTTACTAAGCTTGAGATCGAGTGTAGAAAGAAGGATTATACATCTATTCTTAATACAGCAGAACAATCAATTATCCAGCTGCAAGTGAATGCAAAACCATTCACATTCTTAAAAGTCAAACTTAATATATTCAAATGTGGCTTTTCTGCTTCAACCAGTTGGAGATGTAGCTCTCAGGGGGATGTGGATAAACCTTGCTTAACATTATTAAAAATAAATGTTTTATTATCATGTCTCCCTTTGCTTTTGTATAGAGGAAACAGTGGAAATTCTTGGCAAGAGATAGAAATAGATGAATAGGAAATACTGTTATGTGGCCTTCTAGGACATATTTATATTTTAAGTTAATAGTAAGGGAGAGATGTAGAAAGATCATTGGTTTTGTCATCAAATTGATTTAAGTGTTTTTGTTTTAGCTTTTTACTGGGAAAAGTGTTTTAATGGTTAAAGTAGTTCCCAGACTTGAGCCTTCTTCACTCAAGGCATTTAGGGAAACAGAAATCGTCAGGCTTGGGATGATTATCAGCTCCTGAAAGAGCAATATCCACTACCTGTTGCTTCCCACTAGGATGACAGAAAACCCACAGTAGTATTTATAGAATAATTCTACAAACCCAGAATATTTTCCCACACCCCAATTCAAATCAGGCTGCCCTGGAGATAAGGATTTTTAAGCATGCCATAACACTTAAGCTTTCTTTTTAATATAATTTATGGAATTTTTTTTCTCTTTTCATTCATATTGACTGCATTTTCTTTTTTTTTTTTTTTTTTTTTTTTTTCCAGGCACACTAAGCTTCCTTCTGTCAAGTAGGAAGATAGTCAGTAGTAATGGGTTCTATTGCAGAACATCAAAATAAACCCTTTTCTATAAATTTTTTATATAACACCTATCAGTGTAAGAAATGTCTTCTTGCCCAATGGTTAGCTATCTGTGCCATTTGAGAAGCCACACTGGGCCTTTCTGATTGATGTACATCTACATGTCATTGATACTTGCATCTCAGTTGGCACTAAACACCTATATGTGGATAACTGAATTGAACCCTGAACTCTTGTCATGGAATTATTTAGGATCCTGCTGACTACACCAATTTGTTGCAGATGAGTGTTTTAGATCACTTAAGAATCTGTAAAAGTGTGACTTAACAGAGTTCAATGGCAAGGTTCACTCTATCACTTACTACATGGGAGAAACATAAAGGAAAATCAAGGAAGAACAAATTTTCCATGATTTGCACAGAGATCGGAGATACAAAAAGGTAATGGAGATCCTCCCATTGAACCTCAAGGTTCAGAATGAACCCCATTGCTTTTTAAACTCCTAACGGAATTTAGGTGTGGCTAGATCCAAACTTAGTCTCAGACCTGGTCAACGGTTTATGTCTAAGAGATTCAAAGGGTAAGAAAAACTTCCTGTTGAGTCACGAGGTTCAGAATGGACCCCTTGCTTTCTGAACTCCTTTTCAGAGAGGAGTCTAGGTGTGGCTGGATCCAGACTTGGACAACGGTTTATGTCTCAAAGATTATATGTGCACAAACAATCCTTTATATCACTTAGCTAGGATTTAAAAGTTTAGCATGCTATTAATCACTTACCAATCCGTCCAGGCATCTAGCATTAGTTTGCTCTGAAGTTTGAGCCCTCAGTTTCCCAAAATAGACTCTCAAGCATCAAGTCTTATAAAAATAAATAATTTAATGGAGTGGTACAGCAGCAGGGTTGGGTGGAGCTGGGTGCCTCCTAGGAGGGACCAATGGAAGGAGGGGGCGGAGGAGAAGGAGAAGGAGAAGGAGAAGGAGAAGGAGAAGGAGAAGGAGAAGAAGGAGAAGGAGAAGGAGAGGAAAGAAGGAAGGAAGGAAAGAACTAAGAAATCTCTGGGCAATTACACCCTTACAGACTATTCACCCACCCCTTACACACTCTTCACACTCTGTTCGTGTGTCTTCCACACTCCCTTTGGTCCAATAGTAATTCTGGTGTGACCTTCTGACTCCTTATTGGATTCCTTTACTGTCTACAGACAGGCCATTCGTTATTGTGTCGAGCTGCAGCTGCTGTTGATGGTTGTAGCCTTAAAGCCTCCTTATCTCCTGATTTACGCTGGCTCTGGAGGCCCCTGTTTTGACTAAGTAGGTACACATTCAGTAAATCTAAGTGAAAGTTTACAGCTTGCATCCTAAGTCTTCAACAAATCTAGCTACTCATGCTAAGTAAGTAAAGCTAACCAAACAGCATGCTAAATCATACAACATTATAACTTTAAGTGATTCAGTTTAAAACTTACCTGTTTAAGCTAAACGACCAATATCTCTTAACATTGAGAGGTGTCCCCGCTCAAGGGGAGAGTTGCCATCCAGGGAGAACTTAAATTGGGCTCATCCAACAATCTGTCGATAGTAAAAGATCTCATTGCTGGAGATCACCACCATGCAGCCATGCTGCCTGGCAGGGAGAGCTCAAAGAAGGTTCGTTTAGGCTGCGGTATTTATGGGATAAAGTGGTTGGCTCGTAGTCAAATTGCATATGATGGGGGAGGTATGCACATAACTCCTTGTACCCACAATTTTCACTGTGTCGCTCTGCTCCTTTGTGGGTTACCTAGAGGAGTCCTTGGCCTGGCTGTTGCTCAGGCCTTTACCCCCTTTGGAGCCTGTACCAAACTGCTGCTGGTTTGGTTAAGGGGGGTTTTAGTGCATCTGTCACAATTCTCAGCATAGTCTATGGAGACTAGTCAGCTGAATGATTTTCTAAGCTGCAGTAACAGTCCTGATTATATCATGCTCAATCAACTCCAGTGAGAAAAGAGACTCCTTGTGTTTTTGTGGACTCAGGCCTTCAACACGAGCTAAATCCTGCCCTTACAGACACAGCAACTCAGTTGGTGAGCCATGGACACCTGGTGCTACTGAGACATTTTAAGTTATTGTGTCTGTCCTTCAGGTGCTTCTGAAGATAGTGCTGGTCTCCTGTAGTTTGTGTTGTAATGTTGAATAGAGTCTTTCATCTGAGAACGTACTTGATGTTATTGACAATTGGAAAAGGATTCAGATGCCTACACATAGATGCCCAATCCAATTCAGACACCCTTAATTATTTAAAGCATTTTGGATTGGCCTGATATGATGATGTGATGTAGGAATTCTGGGACACTTGCATCCTTTCGGGGCACCAGATATTTCGAAGTGCTTAACGTTCCACTAAATGCGTATGTCTAGGCAACTGAATCCCAGACCTTAATAGAATCATAGAATCATTTAAGTTGGAAAAGACTCTAAAGATCATTGAGTCCAACCGTAAAGCTAGCACTGCCCAGACCATCACTAAACCATGTCCCTCAGTGCAACTTTTAAATGCCCCCAGGTATAGTGACTCAACCACTTCCCTGGGTAGCCTGTTCCAGTGCTTGATAACCCAATCCAAATGATAATACTTTTCAGTGTTATTTTCCACCTTATTGTGTGTACGTAATGTTTAAACAAAGGTGATTATTCATGCTGATATTATCCCATCAGTTTATCCCCCCATACTGAGATCTTCCATTCTTCCAACTATCACTAGCCTAATCAGGTCTTAACACTTTTTATAGTGTCTCTGCACTTTCTGCATAGAAGCATCTCTGCCGTCCAGATGACACAGTGGCATGGTTCTTCAGAGTCCAAGGAAAACAGCTGAAGAAAATATAGGATGGTAGGAATTAATCACTTTTCTGACATGTGGAAATACCCTGGAAAAAATGGTTCAGCCTCTTACCTATATTGTAACACTTTTTCATTTATTCATCTAATTAGAGGGTAAAAACTTACTAGGCCTCTTTGGCAATCATTTTATAGAACTTCCTTACAGAGAAAGTGAAATAACCTGAAAAAAATAATATGTTTGGTGCTGGTAGAAAATTACTCTCTTAGAGCTCTAATAAGGGACTATGTTTGAAACTGTTCCACTGAAATGTCCTGCTTTATATACTCCATTCATTAAACAAGTTAGCTGACATTTACAAATATATAGCATGAATTCATTGCAGCAGCCCTATTGCCACTGGAGTAATTTGAAGTGAATGAAACCAAACATAGGTCATACTCTATAATACTTTATTGCGAAATGATACTTAAACATTCATGATCTTGGAGGGGGAAGGGGTGAGAGCATGACAGTCCAGTACTACAGGTATTAAAAGTAAGTTAAAGCAAAATAATTTTTCTGGTTTTGTATAATTTAGGACATGAAGTTCACTATTCACTTTTTACTTCCTGGCTTATTTTGCAAAAATATAAGTATCTGAGTGGATCTAAAGAGAATGGTACAAAATTAATATGTCTGTGATCTTGCACTTCTTTGCTTAGAATACATGTCTATTTCCAGAGAAGTATTAGTAGAGTGAGAAACTACAAAATTTTATAACTACAGTCCTTCTGATTTTACAGCTTTAATTTCTTTGAGATTTTCAGGCAGGAAGTTAAGACATTTTTTGCAAGTTTGCATAATCTCAGATATCACTATTCTGGGTCACTGAGAATATGAAACAAAAGGAGCAAATGATCTTGTTACATGCTCTTCCTGTCATGTAAATATGAATCCGCTCTTGTCCACGGTCATTTGAAAATGTTTAAATTATTGCTGCTAAAAACTACTTGTCTTGTGCTCAGAAATAGAGCTTGTCTAAAAATATAAATTTAACTCCTCTACAGTGAAGAATGGTTTTCTGATTCAAATTCTGAATTCTGAGATTCAAAGGCAATTTGATTGTAATTCCTGTGCTGATCGTATATGTACAGTGAAACATTTCACCCAGAGTTTCTAAGTTTGGCTCATTTTTTTTTTCCCTTCACATACATAAAGTTCACAATGAAATGTGAATGAATCTGAATTCAAAATGAAATTAAGAGATACATAAATATTTTTGTCATATATAAATCTTGACCAGTTGTTCTTATTAGTGAATAAAAAAAAAAAAAAAAACAAGCCTGCAGGCAAAATTTAAAAGGTATTTTAGATATAATGAAATTTTTTAGCTCTTCAGCATCATACTTGTGAGAACAAACAGACAACATGGAGTCATAATCACTGGCACCATTCATGTACCCAGACCCGTGATGATATGTGCTGTAAAATAACAGATAACTTCTATTTACAAGAATAGCTTATTTTATTAAATTGCCTAACATTCTAAAAAAAATAATCTGCATACAAAGTGTTCGATCTATGAAATAAACAATTATGTAACATACTGAGGAAAAAATGAGGACAGTTTTTTGAAACAAGGCATTCAGAAATACTACAAAAAATATTTAACCAAAAATATTCAAGTTTGAAAAAAAAAAAAAAGTGCTTAAACAGTTGACTGGTAAATATTCTGTATCAATGTCTGTTATTTCTCCTGATAGTATAATGCTATGTGGCATCATGATGACCACATAAAACATACTTCTTGTCCTGTCATGTAGGTCATTGAAAGTTTGGTTGAACAAGAGGATTTCAATTTTATGGAGACTCTGGAAATTGCACTTCAGTTTTTCTCCATTTAATTCAATACACCTGTCACTGTTTACAGTGTCTGGGAATACATCATCCACCTCTACTATGGTGAAAACTTAATGAAACCGTGACTGTTTAATGGATATACCTTGAAATTGTTGTAACCTATGATTTGAGTTGTATGCTACAGGAACTACTTAGCAGGAATCCCTTACTGCAGGCATGCAAGGGGTAAGCGGAAATGTTCATTGTAATGATAAATCCAGTGGTCTGGTCTAAAGGCACAAGGGATGGTGATACTAATGGATATACCTTTACATTGTTGTAACCCCTTGTTTGAATGGCATGTGATAGGAAGTACTATAGCACCAACTACCTGAACAGTGGAGGATGAGCCTCATGAGAAACAGTGCAATAAGAGCTGGGGAGGAAGAAAGAAAGGAGGATGTTTGGACTTATAACGTTTGTCCTCCCAAGTCCCCGTTAGGCGTGATGGAGCCCGGCTGTCCTGGAGATGGCTGAACACCTGCCTGCCCATGGGGAGTGGGGAATGAATTCCTGGGTTCGCTCTGCTTGCACATGGCTTTTGCTTTACCTATTAAACTGTCTTTATCTCAATCCATGAGTTTTTTCACTTTCACCTTTCCAATCCTCTCCCCCATCTCACTGGGGGGGAGTGAGAAAATGGCTGAGTGGTGCTTAGCTTCTTACTGAGATTAATCCACAACGCTGTATGAGAAATCTTTAAAGGAAGTATTTTTTTTCCCTTTGCTTTCTTCCTCTTTCCTATTCAATACTATGTCACTCATCCAATCCACCCTCAAGATCCACTTTATCTGTGAAGTACACAGAACTCAGCTGACCCAAAATTGCTCTGTAGCACAATTGACCTGAGTTTTCCTAATCGTATGCTTGAATGATGGGTAAGGTAGATACATAAAACATTCATGTGTTTCTCTGTCTTTCAGTTTACGAACTGTTTATGACAGGTGGTTCGTTGTGGTTGCAGCAGCTTCTGTTACATGGTAAATGCTGCAACCTGTATAGTGAATACAGAATTTGAATGATTGGCTTTTTCCTCCCCTGACCATCTTCCAAAGAAAAGTCATGTAAAGCTTTTTTGGCAGTAATAAATGAAACCTTGTGAGCTGCAAAAGGTATTTATAACATCAGGCAGAGAAAAATTAAAGAATTGCCTTGAGTCACACAGTAAGTTTTCAATTCTGTAATCTGCTTTTTACAATTTAAGCAAAGCCAATTGAACCCTCTGGAATAACTCCAGAGGTACAGTGACCCTCAGCACTTGTGAGACTTGTGAGACATTTTATAAAAAGCTATAAAGAAACCCTTCCCTTTTTTTGGCACTAAGCAGAATTTACTGTTTTATTCTATACAAAATTTTGATTTTGCAACATGGGTGCAAAATGCCTTTGTTTTAATTTAGTGGAACTTCATGTTTTCTTTGCATTTGTATACCTAAATGTAAAAAATGAAAAAAAAAAAAAAAAAG
>JAVJGG010000338.1:0-10126 GCA_035590195.1 Aviceda cuculoides
GCAGGGCTTACCCAGAGCCGAGGGCTGTTCTGCTCCTCAGCCCACCCCACCAGTGAGGAGGCTGGGGGGGGCACCGGTTTCAAAGCAACTGAAAAGTTCTTCAGGAATACAAAGAAACTAATAGAAATGAAAGCAACTTAAATTTTAAACACTGTATACCATAAGACTAGAATCTTTATTGCAATGCAATTGAAATTTTAGTAGTAGTTCTAAAACAAGCAGAAGTTAAAGAAGCACAGAATTGAAGTAAAATGTTTATATAGATGCTTTCAAACTTTCTGCTAAAATTGATAATTTCTGATGAGGAAATTACTGAGAGGAGAGTTTATTGGGTTCATGTAATAAGTTTATCTAACAACTTGTAAGGCTGGCCAAATTATTTTAATGTAATACAATGTGTTAAAATAGAATCCTAAAATCCTCAAATGCACTTTATTTTAAAAATAGGAATTTATACACTATTTGTTTGTATACTAAACCGGAAATGAAGCAAACATTATTTCTTATTGAAAGTGATACCCACTTGTGGTTGTCTTCCAGAATAGATGTGTAACTTAGGGTGTAATTTAGATTGAAGAAACTCTTTCTAATAGTGATAAAACCAGAGAATGAAGGACTAGAGGAAAGGAAATGGTCTATTTGACTCTAGAGTTTGTAAGACTGATAATTGGGGAAAAAATAAAAAAAGCAAATAAAAAACCCCCTGCATTTTATATTCATAAACTGAGCTTATTTATTATGATCTTCTCCAGTGGTGAAAAAGTTGCTCTTTTTATACTATCTTCTATGAGAATGTTGTAGCAGTTCAAGTATTCAGAAGAGGGAAAAGAAAATTAATCATTCATTGGGAATTACTGAAACATTCTTGACAAGTCTTATAGCTGTCATGAGAAAGGGCACCAAGACAAGGAATATCAAAATCACAGGAGTGAAGTAGAAAAATGTTTAATGCCCATTTTGCAGTAAAGAAGTGTTACTTATTACACTGCCATCTGGTTTTATTTCGCTAGTCCAACTTAATGAACACCACAGTAAACTTCATAACAAATAAGCGGAGAACAATGCCAATATTTCTAGAAGTGTTGCATAGTTAAATTAGCTGTTGAGATTTACTACAGAAAATAAAAATTAATTTCCCCAACCTTGTGGATTTAGGATTTAAGAGCCTTCTGGGTCATCTAACTTTAGGCCAACAAAAATGTTGAGAAGGTATTGTGCCTGGTTAACATGACTTCCTTCTAGCGTAAGGCTGTAGGAGGAATCTAAGTCTGTTTTTATGAGGAAGCAATTGGCAAAGACAGGGAAGTTTAAAGACTTTGAGAAGTGTCTATGCACACCCCTCTGTAATTTTAAAGGCTGCCATAAACCAGTATCATTCCACCTATATCAGAAAGCATATGAATATTAAAACTTACTTGGAGCATGTTATTTTACAATGATACTTTGTATTTTAAAGGTTGGAAGTTCATATTTTATTCCTGCTGCTCAGCCTGTGCAAGGTGACTTTGATAGATCCGACTTGGTTGAAATGGTGTTCATGTTCCATAAGGCATTACAAAGTTATAAGTGTTACTTACTTTGTAATTAAATATTCTCTTCTGATCTCTGTGGCAGTTGCTCTGTCCAGAGTTAATTAGCAAAAGATTGGAACGGGGCAATGCATGGAAGTTTTTATTAGAATTATGCTAAAAGGTTAGGAAATACAGTTGAGACCTCTTAAATTGCACAGTAGTAGTGTACAGTAAATCTATTTCTCCATCAGGTTTTCAAATTAAAAGGTTTTGTTAAGTAGAGCATTGATTAACTATATGTTCAACTGGTAAAGAGAAGGTTTGTTTCAGTGTATTATTTAAATGTGATCTGAAGTGGTCTTGTAATAAATTTTTATGACTCTTAATCCTTAATATATTGTATAGCAAAGTTACAAAATTCAAATAAGAGAATCTTTCATTTAAATTCAAAATTTCAGAAAATTTTCTTTTCTTACTATTTAAAGATCATAAGCGTGGATACAGGAGTTATCATTTTTTACTGCAGAAAAGTATGCTTCACAAAGTCTTGTTAAAATAGAAGAAAACCCAGCTTCTTATTCTCTAGCACTTTCTGAAATTTGTACTGTCATCTACCTCCTCAGTTCCTAGCCTTAAAAGACAGTGGAGAGCCTGTGACGATCTGAAACACAGCACTTATTTGTTACTCTTCACCATTTGGGGCCAAATTCTCTATTCAAACCCTGTTGACTTAAAGAGTTTTATAATTATCTTGAAGGGCTGGTAAACACAGTAGAAACTCCTTAAATCGAACATCCCTAGTGTATTGTAGAACTACTTCTCTGTCAGGTTTTCAGATTAAGGGCTTCATTAAGTGGAGCATTGATTAACTCTATACATTCAATTGAAAGAGAAAAGATCTATTTAATTGTATTATTTAAAGTTGGTCTTGCCCATTTAGAGCCCGATTTTCTTCGTAAATTCTGTTGACTTAAGAAGACTTACAGGAATATTAATGACAAAAATATGTGACTTCGTGGCTGCTTTTGCATTAAAAAGAAGACTGAAGTGGAAACGGTAAGTGGGAAAATGTGAGACCTGCATTAGGGACCTAAGCTTTTAAAAGGAGTTGGCTATACACTTCAGTTCCGAGTGCTATCTCTCCAACATCTCTTAGATCTTCATCAGTCAGCACGTGGATTGAACCACAGCCTAAAGCTTTGATATTGCCATTGCAAGGTATCAGGTGGCAATCTGGTTCCATGTAAGCAAGTTGAGCCAGGAAGTAGTTTACTCCTGTTGAAAACCTCTGTCCAACTGTATTTAAGATTGCAAAGGGTTAAGAAGGAAGATTATGACCAAAGAGAAAAGTTCTGCTTATATATGACTTCCAGGCAATTGGTCTGTAAAATATAGTATTACCAAGAGAAGGGAAAAGTTACAACACTTTTGTTTCAAAGACAAAGAAAATCTAGAAAAATATCTAACATACACACACACATAATTGCAGAATTTTATTATTCTAAAGAATAGAACAAAAGTGCTAAATGAAAAGGAAATTGGATCTTGTGACTGGATGATGGGGGGTTTTCTGTGTGTGTGTGTGTGTGAAGGAGTTAGTCTCCTTAACTAGCAATTTATGACTAGCACAAGTAGTTCTGAAGTGATGATTGATCAGAACAGAAACTTTCTGCAGAGGCAGTTTCAGGCAATTATTTATGGAAGGGTTCTTCTGTTCATGCTGGCCAAAAACATAAAAGAAAATCTTTCCTGGTGCAGGAGACTGTCCCAGGTAGAGTGTTACAACTCTGGGTGAGACTCATTTTTGGAGTGAGCTCTTTCAGCTAAAGTCCTGTGCCATAAAGCTAAATAGCCATTTATAGTGGTTGCATTTGGTTCTTTTATCGGCCAGTAAAGGTTTCATTCTGTTCATTTAAACATATTACTTATGAATCTTTGGCTATTTCTGTATTCATAAAGATACCTATCAGATTTAAAACTTCTATGGATCCTTCTCATATTACTCTAGGAATTGCAAAGAAGGACTGAAACTTCCAAGATGACTAATTTTCCAGGTTGAATATTGTGGCTAACACTGACCTTCTGCTTCCCTTTTTCTCTTTTTATGTTCTTGTTCTTTGATCATCTTTCTATTACAGTAAGACCATTTTATACATTCCTATAATTGTGCATCCTATAATTTTGTTTTATTGAATTCCTAGGTCACCTACTCTGTATGAATATTGCCAATCTAAGAAATGTATTTCAAAATCACTGTGATAAAAGAGAAGGACAGGGAAAAGATGAACATATCACCTGGAAGACAAAGTAGGATGAAAAGCATCTAGTCTACAGTTCACAATTTCTAAACTCCATAAGGTAATTTATCATCCAGTAATGAGTCCGTGCTCTTTTTCCAAGCTTTAAGATGGAAGCTCTTAAATCACCACTAATTAGAACTGGGAGAAAACTGCACTACTGGAAGCAGCATATGGTCCCCTCCCTTTCACCTTTCCCCCCCCTACTTTCCAGTAGTGTACAATTGAAATGCACTGGTTTGTGAGACTGTCACTTAAAAACTGCATGTGCAATGTCTGGTGTTGCAGTGCAAAGCTTATTTAATTCATTCTGGGCTGTTTGCAAAGCTTAATTTTGCTTCCAGACTTTTATTCAAGAAAACACTCCCTGGTGAATCTGAATAATGATATACTGTTCTCCTTTCTGCATAAGACCAAAAGATCTGAGACCGGATCAGTCTCGAGTTTGATCTCGATACGTACACGGTCCCTGTCAGTGGTCCAACATAGATGCTTGGGGAACAGCATAAGAGCAGCGGAAGAACAGATATTCTAACAAACCAGTACATTTTGGTTGTATTTCTAAATCCTTATTTTCCTTTCTCTTTCTCTTCTTTCTCCCCTACTTCCTCTCTAATCCTGGTCTCTCAATTACATTCAGTTTCTGTCACAGTTCTTACTATAGAAAACCACTGCATAAAATGCTTAGAATTCATGGTTGACAGGAATATATTATAAAAGGCTTATATAACTAATATAATTCTACACATGAAATCGTATTCTAACTTGCATGAGATGCAGACTTGGAAATAACACCTATGCTTAAAGTTCCATAACACTTTCAGTATTAAACTTTATTTCATGTTTGCCATAAACTCACCAAAATTTAAGTGCATTGCCTGAAGTGTTCTATATTTAGGTATTTGAGATGCATCCATCAAAACCTGTGCATTTTTCTTAGAAAAGAGATTGAAGAATTTATACATTGTTTACAAAGTATTGCTGCTTAGCCGACAAACTCTAGTTTTCCTGCTTGGTTGCAGCGGCTTTAAATTTGGCAGAGATTGGAGACATGTCTGGAAGCAGCCCAAGCCTGAAGGGAGCAGGGCTGTACGAGGTGCCTAGCTACAACTGCGTCTTGAGACATGGGACTACGCAGAGTACGTGTTTGTACTAACGCTAATTTGGGAACACCTGCCATCATTCAGCAGATTATGTCTTTTGCTGTCCTCAGTTTTTCTGGATTTTCCCACTTCCTAAAATCGCTTCATGCATGTTTAAAAAAAAACCACAAACCTGTAGAGGTCTGTTAAAGTTCACCAATGAAATTCTCTGAAAATGGTGTCTGCTTTACATTGCACAATTTAGCCAAGGACTTTGCTTCCAAAGAGGAATCTGGCTTTCAGATGCCGTGATAGAAGATAACGTTTGTAAAGACAACCAGGAGAGCCACCGTGCTGTTGTTGATCGGTGTGTGGAATGGGAAAGAAGAGAGAGACGAACAAAGGAGAGCTAAGCAGCCTGGAAAAGAAGGAGAAAACAGCCCATTGCTCAGGGAGTAAGGGCTGGAGAAGTAGCAAGAGAGTATCCCGTGAGTAAGGAGGGAGAGGAGAAAGACAGAGCAGAAGGGAGTAAGTATGGGGGAGAATCAGAGCAAAAAGACTGGGAAAAGAGAAAGGCAGGGTGGAGATGACTGGGGAGAACAAGAAGTTAAGGGACAAAATATGGTGGATGTACCCTGGGAAGTCTATAAAAAGACTGTCGTGAAGACAAATTGATTAATGTTTGATAATTACTGGCTATTCTGATAATGAAACCCATAAAATCAAGAAAGATGTCAATAATCACATTTTCAGTGCAGAGTTCAGATAACACGTGGTAAATAGACTCTAGGGCCACGTATTTAATGAAAAGAGAAATACTGAAAAGTTGTCTAAGGTATAAGCATTCACTTAATGTGCCTTGAGTGAGGCAGGTGTCCTGTGGAAAAACTAAAGATCATATCATAAAAATTAAAGATTGTATCATAATGTATGCTCACAAGGGATAGGAAATAAAGTTTGCATGGGCAATCTTAATTCTAGCATTTCCTAAATTTGAGTGCTTGACTTTGCAATCTTAATGTTCTTATTGGTAGTAAAATTAGAAAACAGTTAAGATGGGTGAAATACAGAATCAATGAAACCTTAGCTGCAAGTGCTTCTGCTTCCCATATGGTTTAAAGCTACTGGTATATCTAGTTCAAACAAAAAAAAAGATAATGCTTTATTCCTTTAGATGTAGAACAATGATACTGTAAAAATAAGCACAGCTTCAGATGTTCTACTGAAGATCTAATTAGTCTCCAAAGTTTTAAATCTGTCTTGCAGTCTAACATTTCTGTGCAGGAACTCAAGAATTAATAGCATTGCACTCAGTTTGCTTCACTGCCTTCAGAAATCTGTATTTCATGCTGCAGAGTTAAACTGTCATTAATTTGCTTCACATCATATAACTGCACTTCAGGAAGAATAATACAAACTTGATCTGACATTCTTATTTGCTTTTCCAGCACCTTCCCTATTTCTGGCTTTTATAGTCCTCCAGGCTCCTGTTCTACAGGATACTTCTGTTTGTACTACTTCTGTCTTACAGCTTTCAGCCTGGCTTCCTTAAGTCATTTAAATAGTGGGTTTATAGGGACAGTTAGCTAAGTTTCCATCTCATTCTCAGATTCTTATTTTCCCTTTTGTTTCCCTTCTTTCTTAAAGAAAACAAACCCCTTCTTAAGAATAGCAATGAAAAATGGAGTTTCAAAGACAGCAATTTACAGTAACCTCCAAGATAGAATGTAAGTTTTTTTGTAACTAAATAGGGAACTCAGTTCTTTTAACTGCTACAGCAGTGAAGTATAAAAGACAAAAAAAGGCTCTTTGAGTAATGTGATTTTGAAGCTTTGTAACTTTGAACCAAAGGAAGCAACTAGATAGATTTAGAGATTAAGAACTTCACACTTTTTCTTAAATCTCAGATAAGTTCCAAGTTACTCCCTAAATGAGCCCATAAAACAACTCATAAACAACATATTCATGAAACATTTTCTTGTCTATCTTTTACAGTAGTACATTTTCCAGTATGCATTATTTAATGTAGTGTGAATATTTTACCAAATTTTCAAACACATCACTAAAAATTGACTGCTATAGCTCAATAAGTAACAGAACTCCTTGTAGTTTCAATTCTTAAATGCCAAAATGCCCTTTCATTTCAGTTAAGTGAATTATGTATTTGAAAATACAACTCTGCAGTCCAACTGTTAATTCATATCGCCTCCAAGAAATCTGGTTCTCTAACTCCACCAGTCTAGGTTTTAATTCTCTGTCTGCAAAGAGAGACATGACTCAGGGATAGGAGATGGATATGTCTTTTTCATAATGAACTAGTTATTAAATTTCTATGGCCTAGGAAACATTTTGAGCCAAATGTTTAAAAGGAAATCCCCTTCGGCTTTGGAAAGAACCCCCCCTCCTCGAGTGTGTTGCGAATGAGACTATTTTTAGTGATAAAATGTTATCTATCATTCTACTAACTAAAGTGTGAAATGAAGAGGCTTAAAGATGTTTCAAAGTAAAATGTGTAAGCAATAAGCACAGGAAAATAATATGATAAAACAATCACTAATACAAGCTTTAAGAAAAGTAAGAATGGGTTCAAAAAGGTAACTGAGGTAGTGAAATAATTTTCATTGAAATATGGATGTCTAATATGACAAACAACTTGATAACTGCAATAATTTTGAGTATTACACACTTCTGTAGTATATATTGTTGAATGTCTTATCAGTGGAAATTGCTGTGTTAATAGGAACCAACAGAATGAAATTAAGATGGGAAGGGAAAAAAAGAGTTAAAATCAGTATTTGTATAATGAAAGTCAACAACAATAAGTGGATGATAATACACTCATAAAATTAGCACTAGGCAAAAACTAATAGACATAGCATCTTGTAGAAATTAAAATTTCTGCTGGATATATCCATTAAACAGGCAAACAAGAATGTTGAAAAGTGAAGACATACTCAAAAGCAGGTGTTGGTTTTTTGTGGGATTTTTTTGGTTTTTTATAGCCACAAAATACATCCCAAAATCCCAAAGGCTTTGAGACTTTTTGCTGTATGAAGAAACTTAATAAAACTAGAGAACAGGTACTACCTCTTTTTCTTTTCCTAACAGGAGGTAATGAAGAGACAATCAGTGAAACTGAATGTCAACAAACTGAAAATTGCTATATGAGAAAGACAGAACATGAGCTTATAGAAAGAATTACGCAACATGGCTGCCTGATTATCTGTGCTAAGAGGCCTCAGATTCTAAGAGGTCTCCTTCAGTTGATTCTTCTTATGCTGTTAAATACATATTTGGAGGACACAATTAGTAAAGTTCTCACAGTAAACAGATCAGAAAAGCAATAATGACAGTTTCGAACCATACAATTATTATTATTTTTTTAAGTTTCCATCATCCCCTATATATAGGTCAGGCTCCCACAGTCAAATAGAATTGGCATTGGTGGTATAGCAAAACCAAAGTCTGTTAACAAAGCTATAACCAATCAGAAATCAAGGTGTTTTGTTTGGGGTTTTTTGGGGGGAGGAGGAAGGGGTGGGTATAATACACTGCAATATGTAAGAAAAGAAAAGTATAGGTTTCGCTTGCTGAGCATGACTGAATTCAGAAGCATTATTCAGACTACCTTACAGAGGAAGCCAGTGACATACACTATTGATGGACATATGCATTGGAAGACATTAAGACTTTTGAACGTTATCTGCTGAATTCTTTAGATACAGCATGTAGCTCTATTTCAGCAGCATTATTAATTGAATTGTGGTGTTCTTGAACTGATTTTACTCTGCAGTTTTAATACTGCATATCGTGTCAGTCCCTTAGGGCAATTGTAGTATTATTTGTTCATGTCACTGAACAAGAACAAAACAAGAACAAGAGAAACAAAGACAGGCATCCTTTTTGAGGTCCTATCATCCCTGGTAGGGCAAAGAACTCTGAAAGGAAACAAACTGCATCTCCAAAGATGTACACATTACTGAGAAAAAGGTGCACATGTTTATTCCATTCAGAAGTGTCCAAGCAGATGAGTACAGAACTATCAGCAAGTAACACCCAAAAGAACACATCGTGGTGATAAAAAGGAAGCTATTTGTTGACAGAACTACAATAAAAGGGATGCCATTGAGTCCTATCAAGGGTATAAAAAAGCATTAGTGACATTTTCAGTAACCAGTTTAAAAGGTAACTAAAATCACAGCCAGTGCTGATTGTATTTATAAGCACTACACAGTCAAATGGCTCTGAGGGGTGTTTTAAAGAAGTGATGAAATGCTATGTTCGGGAATGTAACTGGCTGCCTTTTTGCCTTAAATGAACTCCATGACAGAGTGTCATTGATCTATTTCCAAAGCCAGCAAGTTTAGTGCAAAAGCTATGGGCCTTACGTTATAGGAGAGATTTAAGTATGAAAACCAAGTTTGTTCTATAGCTAGAACTGTAGTGTAGCTCGGTATCAGGGCTGTGCCTATATGCACACCCAGTGCATCAAGTCACTAATTCCTCAGCTGGTCCAGGAATGTCCCAGTGAGTCTGTGCACAGATGTGACAATGAACTGGTTTAAAATAGCAGACAGATCTGAAATCAGGTGATTAACTGAACTCCAAGCCACATATAAAATGAATTATTTGACTGATTGTTTCAAGAAACCCTCCAACCAGAAATTTTGAAGAGCTCTAGAGGATGCCCCAAGACAGCCTCCTGCTGTTCATGGGACAGTTTTGACGCACCCTGGGTGGACAACCTGGCCATTTCTTCTGGATACTCGCCTAGTCATTGATCAAATTTTACATAAATAAGACCCATGTAATTAACCAATAAAAACTTGTGGTGGGTTGACCCTGGCTAAACTCCAGGTGCCCACCAAAGCCACTCTGTCATTCCCTTCCTCAGCTGGACAAAGGAGAGAACATGTAATGAAAGGCTTGTGGGTTGAAATAAGGATGGGGAGAGATCACTCACCAATCACTGTCATGGGCAAACCAGACTTGACTTGGGGAAAAATTAATTTATTACCAATCAAATCAAAGTAGGATAATGAGAAATAAAACCTTTCCCCCACCCCTCCTTTCTTCCCAGGCTCAACTCCACTCCCAATTTCCTCCACCTCCTCCCCACCAGCAGCACAGAGGGGACAGGGAATGGGAGTTGGGGTCAGTCCATCACACCTTGTCTCTGCCGCTCCTTCCTCCTCAGGGACAGGACTCCTCACTCGTCCCCTGCTCCAGCGTGGGG
>JAVJGG010000342.1:0-10001 GCA_035590195.1 Aviceda cuculoides
GGAGCAGCCGGCGGGGCCGCCGCCATCCGGGGGGGTGGCGCGGGGCGGGGGTGCGCTCCCGACCCGCCGCTGGAGTTCGGCTGGGGCCGTGGGCGGCGGGAGGTCGGAGCCGAGAGGCTTCCCCGAGGGCCGGCGGCACCGCTCCTGGCCGCTGCCCGCGCTGGAAGGGGTCTCGCTCCAGCCGTGGCGATGCGAAGGAAGCTGGGAGAGAGGGGCTGGTCGCACCAAGTGTGCGGTGGCGGTCGTCTTTTTTTTTCTGTCTCTTCATTGTCTCGTTTCTTCTGTTTTGAGCGCAATTGAAACGGTTTCAGGGTTTCGGTTCAGAAATCGGGATGATGGGACTGTAGTGGGTTTGGGTGTTGGAGCTGGAAAATGCCACAAGGTTACCAGAGGGAAGAATTGTTTTCTCTGCATCTTCTTTTGGATGCGAAACAAACCTATAAATGGCATTTGTCACTTGTTAAAAATGAAGCGGGAGTAAAATGACCCTGTGTCAAGCTTGTAAAGCGTAGAGGAAACCCGAGCAACCTACATCAGAGTGTGTCCTCTTGCCTTCATTCTGGTTTTGGACAAATCTTGGTTGATTTCCTCCTCTTTGCAGAAACCCACTGAAATACCGAAGAATAGTCAAGGTCTGGTTTATGTTGGGCTGTTTGTTTTTTGTTTTTCTGTTGTTTGTTTGTTTGTTTGTTTTCCTGAAAGCTTGAGGGAAATGTGCTGAGGTATTGGGGTTTTGTTGTTTTGGTTTTTTTAATTCTTGACTTAAGTTTTGATACACCAACTCGTGACCCATATCTGAGAGCTTTCTCCTTGCTTGTGGGAGCTTCCTCCTTCAGACAAAGCATAAAACATGCAGGCGTACGTGCCCAAGCCAACCTACAGGGACATCCCAGTAAAATTGCAGTTTGTAGTTCGCATCTAAGCTACAGAATGCCTTATGTTGAATATTTCATTGTGTAGTTTTCCAGGGAAACCAATTCATTATCTGACCCATGAATGGAAAAGGCTGAACGTATACGTGTCTCATAAATGTGAACAAATTAATACTTTCTTTGTCAAGTTGCAACCAAGAGTAAATTTCCAAAATAAAATGAGCAGTCCTTGAAGTTAAACAGTGGGGAATTTCAAAATCATTTGAACATCACTATTAATAGAATAGGAATTCAGTTGAGCAAGAAAGTGGCTTTTTATAAATTTGCATCTAATTATTACAAGTGTGAATACATTAGCAGTCATGTTTCAAGTGCAAAGTTCTTGGAAGACTAAATGTTTACAAACACTCGTGGAGATGGCTACAGCATTGTATGCAGGGATAGTACTACAGGGGCAGTCCTTCAGGATCGCATGAACTGTGGTTACAAGTATCACATATCACAGGTTAGCAGCAAGTAAAACATCTTGTGCGTACAAATTGCTGAGGTTAAGGAAGTGACAGGACACAAAGATTTCTATGAACCAGGAGTTTTGTTTCCTACTGTTTGTTGCTACGAGCGTGTATGCTGGCAGCCTTAAGCAACCGTAGTTAAAATTATAGTATCAAACTGGGCATCTCTGGCTGTTACTGTAAACAGGGAAGCTCTATAGATAAATGCTATAAAAAAACTTGAGGACTACCGCATGGAAAGGAATATGAAGAAGTGCTTGGGGGAAGAAGGTTCCACATATAAACCTGCTGCTGATATTATTAGCCTGGTATTTAAAACGGCTAACGGACTTAATGATTTTCATTGGTAATTTTCATGCTTGCCTTCTGACTGATACATATTCAGGAATGCCCTTTCCTTTTGCCGCAGTACTTGCCCAGTACAGTGAAAACATTGATGTACATTAATACTAACCTCAGAAATGTTCCTAATAAAGAATAGTGTTGAGTATCGTGCATGCTTTTTAGCAGTTGTGCAAGTTAGTGCAGAAGTTGACGCTGGTTTTGTTGTCTCCAAAAAGAAGAGTCTTGAGACCCTCCTGCAGTATCCCCACATGTAGTAAGTACAGGATTGTGCAGTTTATAATTCTACATTTTGTCGAAATACTCAGTCATTGCTTAAGGCTGGTTTCAACAGCATTAGTTCAGCTTCCTGACCATGGGGGTTGTAATCTGTATGGAGCCTTGTCAGGTTACACCTGATTGATACCTGTAAATGCATACACATCAACATATGACAACTTTTGGCTAAGTTAAAAAATGCTGATGAAGATGGTTCAGTGGTGGCTCCAGTTGGATCTGTGCTGAGGTTTCCTGATGGTGGCCTTCTCCATGTTGTCAGAGAGGTTCAAGAGCTACCCCAAGAACCATGTTTTTGTCTTGTTTCCAAGGCATCCAGAGGCAAAAGCCCCTCGCTTTCTCCCTCTCCAAAGGGATCTTGCTGTTCCTTCTCTTTCCATTGCTTGCCCTGAAGCAAAGGGGAAGACGCATTTCTTAGCCCCACAGCTTTGTCCCCGAAGCAGTGCTGCCGTGCTAGGCTGACCTTGCTCCTGTCTGCTTTGAACTGGCTCCAGGCGCTGCTTGGTGTGCATTGCCGTCACACCAGCCCAGCACCAGGAGCCAAACCACATGCTGCTTGCACCCCCAGAACTTGACTTCAAAAGGCGTTTAGTAAGCTCCCATGATGCAGGCTCTGACTCAGGCTGAGATGGCTGTGTTTATGTTGGTTTTAGAACACTTATTGCATGCTTTACACCTTCTAATCTGTATTCTTTGTTATGATTTAAGAGGATTATGAGTAATATAAAGTCTCCACAGCTCACCAGAAGGTAGTCCCTGCTTATGACTGTACAGAGCAGTTAGAGAAGCAGTCGCACAGTTATTAGCTGGCTAATAGATAAGCATCTGATTTGGGGATAGACTCTTGGCTTACCAGATTTCTCATGAACCACCTAGACAGGGGTTCCTGTTTTTTTGCTAATGTTGTACAATGCCTTTAGCATGTCTAAGCACTTTAAATGTGTCAGGTGCTGTTATTAAGTGTGTTTAGGGAATACGCAAGGTGTTATATCTCACTACTTTGAAGTCAATGGCAAAACTCCCAAACATGAAAGAAGCGTCTGCTCATATTAGTAATCCTGACAGACAGACGTGCACCCAGAGTCTTGGGTGAAGATCTGCGTAGAAGAAAGTTTCTAACGCTGGGGGAAATGCTCCCTACCCCTCAGGTTTGGGAAAGTTATGACACTTGGTTCCATGAGATGTACTAACTTGAGCAAAGTTTTCCTGTGTATTGGAGAGCGTTCCCACTCGCTGGCTGGATGCCCTGCAAACCCTTTCTGGCATTGCTACAAAATATGGGCAGTTTGAGAGCTTCCAGTTCTTCTGCTTCCTCTCGAGTCTTCTGGAGGCAGCAAGGCTCAGTTCCTACTTTCTCATGTTCTTGCTAACCCAGGCACCATCACCCCATTGCAGGTCCCCTGCTCTGGTGACTGAGGACGGGGATGCCCTGCCCTAGGTGTGCTGCTTAGTGCCTGCACTGAGGGCTGGTCTTCTTGGGCTCCCAGTGCGGTTTGTGACGAAAGACGGACAGCCTGCGGCAGAAAATCCTGCGCTTTAGGGAGGATATCCAGCTTTCTCTGCTGAATTGGTGGGGTGGCTCAGGATTACTGATGTTGGATGGGTGACTGCTCCCCAGTGTCTGGAGCAAAGGTAGTTCTCTCTTGTACTGGAGAAGACTTGAGATTTGTGAATCAACATGGATGTGCTTGGACCTTGCTCACTGCTTGGGCTAGGCTTTTGCTTTAGTTTTTTTGTTCCCCGGATTAATCCTTCCTAGACTTGGCTCGCTCCTGGGTTGAGCTTGTTGACATGGGCGATGGGTGTAATGCAGTGAAAGAAGAGGAGGGTGCAGAAAAAAGCCAACTGAACTTTGCCAGGCCATATTGCTGCCCATCCAGTCATAGTATCTCAAGCATATGCTTCCCTGGTTCCTCAGCTGAAAGGAGTCAGAACAATTTTTTTAATCTTTTGGTGCTTTTAGGCTGTCTAATTTGGTTTTGTAACAAAAACATTGTCAAGTGTATGTGTTAGAGCCATTTGGAGGAGTGTTAGCTAAGCAGAGAACAGGTCTGGCTGCAGGATGGGACTTGACGAGGCTCTTGGAGTATGAATTGGGTAATGAAACCCAGTATTGGAGGGTATTTTAACTCCTGGCAGTTGCAGTACAGAAGGCATAAATGCAAAGATGGGCAAACCTGCATCTGTGGTATGAAAAATAAAATGTGGAGCTCCTCCACTTCCAAGGAAAGATCTTTACCCCTTAATTGAAAGGGGACACTCTGCTGCTTCAGCACTTTTTGGGGTGGTTGTTACATTTGGTTTGTAGTTACTCAAGGCAGACGAGATTTCTCAAGGTTAGCTGCTATATGCTGAGCTCCTGAATGCAATATCAACCCGTTTATGCTAATTAATTTGTTAGAGGCAAATTGCAATGGCCTTTGTAGCCTGCTTGGTTTAGAGTGCTATTTCTGATGAGGCAAAACGCAGGGAATTCTGCTTTCTCCTCCATCTGGCAAGTATATTGGTGCGAATGTTAGAGGCGGCCATGCCTGAACTGTGTATCTCCATTTCTGTTTAACTTAAAATATACATAGAAATTTACATATTTTACACTTTGTGATTGTTAATTTGTGACTGCAGAATGTATCCATACAAAACAATTATGAAAATTAGATTTATGGAGAAAAATGGGCTCCCTCTAGCGGTTAGTTACAGCGCCAGCTCGGAGTCTCGAAGGAGCCTGTGTCTTCGAGACCCAGTGCTTACCTAAGCTATGTCTGAAATCTGGAAAGCTTTATACTTAGATATTCTTTAGAGTTTTGTGGTGTTGACATTATTTTTAAGAGAATCTGCCTTTCTGTCACTGTGATATGGATGACTAAGCTCTCACCACATAATTATCCTTTACAAGCTGTGTCTGACAAAACTATTTCAACAGCTTCTTTTGTTGGTGAAGCAAAAGCCTGCTATTTTCTTTTAAAAAAAAAATTTGCGTGCATGTATAGCTGGAGACACCCACCACTTTGTGAAACTGTAGAGCTCACCTCATCTCTCCTTTTTCTGTTCTTGCCCTGTAAGTGCCCTGCTTTGTTCAAGAACACATGTCAGTCAATCTCTGGATACGCCGGATGGCTTTGATAGAGATGTGTGGCTTTTGGCAGGGGTTGTGAAACAGTTGGTTTAATGGTCTATTGCTTTTTCAGTACAATTGTCTCATGTTGAGGGGACTGTATATATTCCTCTCAGTAATTTTAATAATTAAGTGTGCTTTGACTTAACCAAAGGTGGAGAGGGAGCTGCTAACTTGAGCTGCTAACTTGATCACCAAAAATGTGTGTTTAGAGCCAGAGGTTTTATTTTTCCTCGCAGGTCACAACAATGATAACTGAAAACAGAGGCTGTGGAGCACCTGCCCATCAGTTGCAGTCAAGCACAGGCTCTGCAGCCTACCCACCGCTGCCCATTGGACTAGGGAGGGGGAGTTAAGTATCATCTATTTTTATTGCAGCGTCAAATTGCGTTAGGCACGCTATGGAAAGTGAAGGCAGGATAAAAGGATGGCACAAGCCTCCGAGAGCTGTTGGTCTGAGCAATAATCCTGACCCTGCTGTCTGCAGTAGGCTCAGCACCGTGTGGCTGGGGCTAGTGCTGCAGGTTTGGTTTCCTGGGAGCAGCTCGGGTGTTCCTGTTGCTTGTTTTGTGGGATTGTGGAATTGAGGAGCAGGGTAGGTGGGAGGGCGATTGGCAGGTGTCAGTAGCATGGGGAGAACTTTTGTATCTGCTTTCAGTGTTCAGCTGGAAATACTGGCCGGGAATTTCAGGGGAAAACCAGGGAAATTGAGATCCCAATTCTGTGGGAATTTGCAGGCTTCCTTGGGGGAAACAGCTTTAATTTCTGTTTGCTGCCCCGGCCCCTGTTGAACACAACGTATTTCTATGTGTTGGGTTTCCTTCTTTGTCCCATGAGGTGCTTTTGTGTACATCTAGCAGGCAGGTAGCCTTACCGAGGGGATAGTGTCAAGACAGCATTACCTCCAAATGCAATTGCTTGCTTTCCCGCAAGCAGGACATCAGCGAGCAGCTTCCGAGACAGTATGTGCACGTGTTGCTCCTGCTCAGAGAAGCAGTAAGAACAGCCTCCGCAGAGAGTTGTCTCCAGTGAGGCAGCCTGTCCTGCAGCGCAGCCGGCTCCCCGGGCTCGGTGTGCTGCGCAGCGGCTGCCCATGACAGCAGGGCTTGGCTCCAGCTGCCTTGGATATGCGCAAAGGTCCTCCCACATCCCCCTGAATCCTCTGCGCTGCAGCAGGCGTGTGGCAAGCGTGTAGAGTCACCTTTTTGGCTTTTCCCGTGGAAGAGCATCTCCTCATTCGAGTGTTAATTCAGAAAGGAGTTGGACTTGCTACTTCTGGTTGCATGACGGTAAAGCTGAGGAAGGTGCCTGATGTTGACTTTCATCTGCCCCTTCTGAACATTCTGCATAGATGGAGTGTTTCTGAAAATCCCAAGCAAGTCCCTCCTTGTTTCTGCCTGTGTAAGTTAGGTCAGAGTTGGGCCATCTTTTTCAATGCTTCTCCAAATACTTACTAGCAGGCACAGCTGTGAGAAGGAAGGAGAGGTTCAGTGGGCAACTTGGTGGGGCAGACACACCACCTGCTTGGGTGGTGGCCTGGAGCAAGTCTGTACAGTGTCTCTTCCTCTTTAAATCTCCCTGGAAGAAGTCACATTCTTGCTTTCCCGTCTGTGGAACAAGGGTTGACAGTGTCTTCCTGACAGCTGTGAGGATAACTCTGCCCCGTCGTGATGGGGAGAGACCTGGGGAAGGGAGGCCCTAAGGCTTGCAGGAACCCTTGTAGCAGTTGCTTGAAGATTATACCACTGTGTTTTGTTGTTTGTTTGCACAAAGTTGCTATGGCTGTCATTGCATTTAGGACATTTCCCCTCAAAGTTACAAAAAATAAATAAAATGAAAAACTCTATGAAAGCAGAAAATTTCCTTTTTTCCCCTCTTACCTGTGAAGGGCGGACTGCCCTCCCCGGTGATGTCTACATACCCTGACACTTTGTTGCTCGGAATACGTTATATCCGTGACAGGTGAAACCTGCCTTTAAGTACCATTTGATTCCCAGGGAATCGGGTTACCTCTGTTGCCAGATTGTTCTGCAAAAAATAATGAAGCTTTAGACTGTAGACATTTAAAATGCTTGTCTATACGTGACAGAGCTGTGAGCTGGGTCAGTCATTTCTTCCCAGTAGTGCGTTCCTGTTTTACTTGGAATTCTTCAGGTAAAAACCCCCCCCCCCCCTTTTTTTTTTTCTCCTTTCTTACGGTTTGAATAAGCAGAGTGTGCTGTGAGTTATTCACAATGCTCTTGCTCCAAGTTGTAGAAAATATACTAGTCACAAATGTGTTGACTGTACAGAGATTATAAAACGAATTTTATTTTCTGTGCTTTTTCGTATACAGTGCGGCATGAATCAAAAGTACAGAATTACCCAGCTGTTACAAAATCCTATGCTAGCAACATGAGTAAAACAATTTTTTCAATTGCCATGCATTCTTCTGAAGTATTAAAAAAAAAAAGAAGAAAACAACAAAAAAGTTTTACTGTGGTTTCAGGGAGCAACATGATAGTACTTATACAGACAATCAATCTCTTATATGACTAAAATGCAAATACTCTATGACAAATAATTTTGGCTTGCAAAAAAAATGGTATTTTATAGGATTGTAAAACTATACTGTATAATTTAGTTGGAGTGCTTCCACTAGTTTTACCCAAGTCTCTTACCTTTTAGCTGGAGCAGGCAGGCATATTTCTAAAATATGAATATTTTAGAAATTCTTCTAGTTGTAAATTTTGTTCATAAATAAAAATATAATAAAAACACTGTCAGAAATTAATTTTACATTTTTAAAGACAGCTAAAAAGAGGCTATTTCAGTCTCTTCTGCTCTCAGTCCATGTTGTTGCAGTGAAGTTTGCAATGATTTGATTGTATAATTGATCCTGAAGTGAGAGCCAAGCATAGCATAGAGTGAATTTTGTATGAGTGGCAAAGCAGGGCTGCTGTATTAGCACCACTCATCTATTCCTGCTGTCTCCCCAGATAAGCCAAATGGTCAAAATTGGGTGTTATAATCACCATGGGAGTCTGGCAGGAGGGAGGTCTGCGTCCTGGTCCCCATCTGGATGCAGGTTTTCACCGTGAAGCTGGAAGAGCCACTTCACTTTTCTCTTTTCATCAGTTTCCTCTACCATAAACGCTAAATTGGAATGAGAGAGCTTGAATAACTCATGGGAAGTTTGGTTTATTAAACTCTAGTCCCTAGATGTAGGAGTGCCTTAAAAGAGAGCAGTGGTCTTCTCCCCTGATGCAGTTGCTCGCTGTGCACAGCTGCATGAGTTTAAAACAGTTGTATAACCAGTTTAGATTTTACAAACATCTGTTTGGCTTTTTGACAGAATACCAAACAAGCCCTGCAACCCCCTCCGCCCGCCCGCCACCTCGCTCCCCTTTCATTTGTGGGAGGTCTCATAGAGGCTTCCATGTTGAGGAGGCCGGTATTTTTATTAGAGAAGCTCTCTAAGGCCAAACCATAGTTAGAGACTCATCTGCTGTGAATTTGAGGAAGGGCTGCACAATAGTGGGAACCCGTGGGTAGAAGTCCCACTGACTCAGCCGCAGGCTCCCCCGGGCCTGTGCCCCATCCTGTCTGATGGTGGTAGGATGTAGTAATGTCCCAACTGCTTGTGCTTTGTGGTGTTGCTGCCGAGGAGAGATTGGGAAGCGCCTGGGGAGGTCACAGGAGTGTTCCAGTTTGCCTTTTGCCTTTCATCTGCTACTAGCGTGTTCCCTAAATCAATGTAAGACCAGATAAGCAAAAAGTGATACGATGTTGTATAAATATATGCATGAATCTCTGTAACGTGTCAGGTGGTGGAGTCCCTGCGCAGACTGCAAGAGCAGGGAAACACCCCGTGTTCCTCAGTGCTGCTGTGGAGGTACTGTCCTCGGGCCAGCCGTCAGATACTAGGTTATGTCTTGCCAGGTGAGCTTGTGCGCTTTCGTCCTCTTTCTAGGCTTTGCGTTAAGCTGATTTAGAACAGTGCGTGTTGGACTCGCTGTGTCTTGGGAAGTTGTATTTGATATTATTTGATCAGTTAATAGTAAACAGTAACTTAATTATCTCTGCTACGCATTGACGTTGGGGGCAGAAAAAAGTTTGGATGTAGAAAGTGTGGCTTAAATTATTCTGTGTGCTAGAGTTTATATGGGGTGATAATATGCAATACCACTTATTAGACACATTAATGCAAGGTGGTCAAAATGATGTTAGACTCGGAGGGTTGGAATTAGTTGTGGGAGAGCAAAGCAGAGTGCTGTAAATTGCTCTTTTGATTAGGTTTACCTGGAAAGTGTTTTACGTGACTAGTTGCAGAGTATGAGAAGGGAGCCAAACCATGCTAGAAAAGGACTTGTTTAGGCAACTAATGTCCAACCTCTGGCATGCGGTGTGTGGCAGCCTACTCTTTGCTTCTCTCTCCATGAAGTTTTACAGCCTCTCCTTGTGTTGACTACAGCTCTCTACAACTACCTGAAAGGAGGTTGTGGTGAGGTGGGTGTTGATCTCTTTTCCCAGGTAACAAGTGATAGGATGAGAGGAAATGGCCTCAAGTTGCGGCGGGGAGGTTTAGATTGGATATTAGGAAAAATTTCTTCACTGAAAGGGTTGTCAGGCGTTGGAATGGGCTGCAGAGGAAAGTGGTGGAGTTACCATCTCTGGAGGTGTTTAAAAGATGTGTAGATGTGGTGCTTAGGGATGTGGTTTAGTGGGACTCAGCAGTGTTAGGTTTACAGCTGAACTTGATCTTAAAGGTCCCTTACAACCTAAATGATCCTATGACTTGTGGCAGCTCTGTTCAGTGCCCAAAATACAAACCTGTCCTGGTTTCAGCTGGGATAGAGTTAATTGTCTTCCTAGTAGCTGGTACGGTGCTGTGTTTTGAGTTCAGTA
>JAVJGG010000365.1:0-58301 GCA_035590195.1 Aviceda cuculoides
AGCAGCTGGAGCTGCGCAGGGGTTGGTACCGGTCGTCCCCGGGGCCGGCGAGGCCAGCCCGTCCCGGGCTGTCCCGGCTCCTTACCTGCCTCATGGTGAGATTCCCATCATCCATCCAGCCGGCGAGGGGCTGCTCACACCGCGCTGCTCTCGCCGGCGCACAAATCCATCAACTTTCCCACCGTAAGCAAGTTTTTCCGCCCCTCCTCCTCCTCCCTGTTTTCTTATTATCCCCCCCCCCCCCCTTTTTTTTTTTATCCTTTGCTGGGGGGTGGACGACTCTTCTCAAGACAATGTCAAGTTTCCCAACCTTCCTTCCCCAGCCTATTGGAAGTCGGGAGCGGGGAGGCAACTGTCCGCCTGGCTCTTATTTCAAACGGCAGCGCAGGGATGTAGTAGTTGGCTGAATTAGGCCATGAAATAACCTCGCCAATCAGGAGGAAGGGGAGGGAGGCAGAGCACATAAAGGCTGCCTACACCAGGATTAGGAAAGCTTTCAAGGATTTAAAAGACTGGAAGCAGCTGGAAACAGTGTCTAGGGCTACAAAGAGGGAAGTCAATTTGCGGTGTAAGAGATTATTCCCATTCTCGTCTAACTGCTCTGGGTCTGGCTAAAGCTTCACGGGCTCCCAGGACTTCAGCAAGAAAATGTGAATGTCCGGTTGAAACTACAAAAACATCGGGGTGACGCAGAAAACACTTAACAGCCGCCCGGTGAAGTGGCAATATCCCGTACTAGTCGGAGCCACATGCACTCCAGAAGCACCAATTTCCTCACGTCAGATTAAAAAGTAAATTACATAATGACATGAGCAGGAAATAGTAAAATACAGTCTGCCACCTACATCAAGAGCAAGTGTCTGTCTGCCGGAAGGAACTGAAGTACGTGTGTGAATCCATAGGCTTTGGAAATGTTTCGTTGCAAAGTTTTATTTGTCTCGGTGGCAAATGTTTAATCATCCGTAGCATTAGCATGTTATTTGCTTTCCCTTCTTTAGGGAGGGTAATTTCCTCATTCCTGAAGCTTAGTTCCTTATGCAGGATAACACTGGACCCCACATGCAACTTTAAAGAAAAAATAATAATGGATTTGGGGTTTTTTTTTTCAGATTTTAACAATGAGATCAGCTTCTATCTGCTGCCCCTCGGTGGCTCTCATTAAAATAAACAAACAAAAGGCAAAAAGAAAAATCCCAAATCTGAAGTACCATTGCTATTTAAGTTACACATTTCTTCAGTAAAAAAAAAAAAAAAAGAGAAATACAAATCTGCAAATTCATACAACCCACTCTTCTCCAGATTCTTTGCCTCTAACTTAATATCAGTTCAGAAGCCTGTTAGTCTCTCTGTTCCGCTCTAAATGGAAATCTGCCTTTTGATCTCTGGGGACAATCAGGCAAATCTGATGTCTGAAGAAAAGCCCCAAATCATGGATTTGCTTCTGCAAGGGCTTTATCTACCAACGCAAAAAGTAGTCACTATCCAGAAAAATTCCTATCAGTACAAGAAACGTTATTGAATTGAGCTGCAGAAAAAAAAAAATATTACAATGATGTGTTGCCAGGAATTTAATTAAAGGCTTCCTGAAATATATTTCTTTTCAACGTATGATAAGCTCCAGCACTGGGTGTGTCACAGGGAAAGGAAGAAAAGGTCTGAAAAATTTATTCATTTGCTATCCCATTTAAAGACAACAGTAATTTTGCTCCTAAATGCAACCAAGAAAGGAGTTTGTGTAATATTGGCACCGTCCAGCTCAGAAGCAAGGCGTGGATGGAAGGAAAACTCGATTTAAAGCACTATTGCACTTTACCCAGGGCCGTCTGTGCTCTTGCCTGCTCCATGCCCTCCGGTGGAAGGATCCAGTTATATGCTTTAATGTACAACAGAAATCGAGTCTCTCCAGGGATCAACACAGCCCGTTGCATGAGGGTAAGACCAACCACTTGCACTAGCCATCGTGGAGACAACTTAGTGATCCTCCAGCGATGGTCTAGTCCTGCACGCTTGCACAACAGCTCGAAGCAGCTGCAGCGCACGGAGCGAGGCGCATTAAGAGCACTTAATAGGAATGCTTGTCCTCTCTTCCCCAAACGTAGCTCAGTGGACACGTGTCACTTGAAATGAGTATGTGGTATGCGAAGACCTTTTACTGTGGTTAAATCTAGGACAATCCTCTCCAGGATGCATTCAAAGGAAGCATAAAAATGCTTTTATGAAGTAATTAGAGCCTTAGGGATAAACTTCCCCGGTGAAGGTGATTTAGCAAAAGGTGCAAAACTTAAAAAATTCTAAGGATTATAAAGGATTCACCCCCAAACCTTGTATTTGGTTTCGGGGCTTTAAGAAGGGGATTCTGAGGACAGTTTCAGAGTTTCATGTGGAATCATAGCAAAAAATTCAGTAAGAACTCCAACATTATAAAGATAAAACTGTTGCAGAACTTTTCTGGAAATGCACACCTTTTCATATACAACATGCACTCCTTACGGGATGGGATGGGATGGGAATTACATTTTTCTGAAAACTCAGCAGAATGTGGCAGCAAAAAATGCATTAGTTCTACAGGATGAAAACTCATTTTTAGTGTTAGCAAAAATACGAAATCATTAAAAAAAAATTCATCAGTGACACATGTTCAGGGTAGGGTGTGGACTTTTTTTTACTGACATAACCAAGTGTCATAGACAGCCCCCCTTCTAATTCCGCCATTCACTTTCCACCTTTGAGGAACACGCTTTGTGATCAACCCACCTGGCAGCAGTACTGTAGCATGCAGTGGATTCAAAAAAGGTTCTGCACTTAACTTCTTAAGGTCTTCTAAGTGGCATGAGAGGAAGAAAGAGGGTCCACATCTGAATTGGTTTTGAAGGCAGTCAGCGTCCAAAGACACAACGGTACAGCAAAATGTGAGGAAGAGGAATTGCCACTTGGGATGCAAGAAAAGACTAGTGCTGCTTTTTACACCTTCCTCTGAATATCCAGTTTCACAAATATAACCCGAGTGTACGTGTGCGCATGAGAAAGTCATACAGTCTTTGGGGAAGTAAAAGAAGATTCTGTCCCCGAAGGAGGAAACTTTTACAGTTTGTCCAGCGGGAACCTGCAGAGGTAAGGGCAGCCAGAGGAGGTGGTGCCATGTGTAAGTCCAGGCATCGCTGGGAGCAAAGATCTGTATAAGGGACACCAAAAGCATGGTTGGGAGCCCGACAGTTTTAGAGGGTTCTTACGGAATTAATTCAAGTTAAAAGACAAAAGGCCACAAGTACACCAAACTACTGGCAGTTTTGCATTCTGTCAACTCTGATTATCGGTACTAACGGTCAGACCGCCCTTATCAAACCTCAGTTTAATCTGCCCTTGGAGTTATGAGTGACTCCAGCAGACACAGAAGTACCAAAGTAGCTCTGACCTTGCTGCTCGCTGCAGGTGTCTGCCACACTCCTTATCACACACCAGGCACCTCCCAGGCAAAAAGGGCAGACGCGCGAGTCCTCCGTCTAGCCTCATGCCTCAAGCACCACGGTGCCCCATCACTAAAGCAGAGGCAAGGCGGGATAACATCAGCTGGCCTTCCGTTGCCAGCGGCGTTGACCAGCGAGAACTTCGGTGTGGTCCATGCTGTTCCGCTCCTGACCTGGCAAAAGTAGCTAGCAGGTACTTGTGAGAGCTCACAATCCTGCCTCCTAGTGCTACTTAAGATAAAGAGGTAATTTTAGCACATGTCCTGAGCTGGATGAACCAGCCGAAAAGCTTTGAGACTTCCTATAAAGATGCAGCAAAATCCACCACCATGTAATACCAGTTACAAATTGTACGTTATGTACAAATATCCCATATTTTTACTAAAACATAGTAAACTTGGTGCTGTGTGTTCTCTGTCAGCATGTCAGCTCTCATTCTGGCAAAGTTCAGCTGAGTTTAGTGGGATGAGGCTTAGTTCAGTGCTCATCAATGCAGTGGGCAAGTTTGAAGGTTTTAAGTTGTGGCAAGGCAAGGATAACAGTCTTGCTACCAAAAATTTAGCACTGTTTCAAAACCTGAAACTTTTGCTTATTCTGATTTTTTAAGTAAACCTTCCCTAATTAGCTTCATTCTTTCCAATAAATTACCAGACACAGGAATGGTTTTGAACTGGTCGAGCAGATGCAGAGCAACCTAATGTGGCATTACTCAGTCACTGGAGTTTTTTTAGTGTAACACAATTTTATGTAGTCCAGACCAAGCTAGGTCTGCACCAGCTGCAGGGGGAGCACAGAATGGGAAGTGCAGAAAAGGACTTTCATTAGCTGAATTCCAGCTGCCATGGAAATCCTTCTGGGCCCGGAGAATTCAATATACACTAAAGACAGAAGAACCACTCTGTCTCCTTATGGAGCTGTGCCAAATAGAGGCAGACCAGACCCCAGGATCTGATTATACGGTAGGAGTGAAAGAGTTGCAGCAGGGAAAAATATGACCCAGCACATAGCCTAGAAAGAAACAAACCTAGCTTAAAAAGCAACATCATCAGGTATGAAGTCAATCACAAAGAGATTGCCTTTAATTTGCAATATAGACAACGGATAAAAATAAAGACATGCTTTTTTAAATTAAACAAGCAGCTAAACTGTTGCACTTTGAGAGGAAAAGGTAATATTCACGCCCAAACTATTGGTGCTGAAATTCATTTGTAATGGTTTTTATAGTCCCTCCATGTCAGTTTCAGATTGGCACCTGCAGGAAGAGCAGGATGTCCAGAATACAAAATACTACTTAATAACCCCAGGTAACACTAGAATGTATAACTCAAGGCAACACTGGAATGTAAAAATAACCTCCAGAAGAACTGGCACAAAATACGAAGTTGCAAGGTGTAGACAATTTTCTGAGAGGACAGTATAAAAAAAGACAAAATTCCAAAACAGTGTTAATAAGAAAAACTGTTCTCAAGATGTAAAAGTGTCACACAACTATTTTAAAATATTTACTTAATATTTGTGAATATAAGAATGCACAGGGCTGGATCTTGCAAGGCAGTACTTAACTGCTTTTATCAGCAACTCTGCAGTGAATGCAATGAAGATAAACTAATTACCCTGGCAGAGTGTCTGACTCATGGGTATTTAAATGCACACACATTTTCCAAGAGAAGTTTAAAAATGCGACCAGCAATGTCAGACATCCTTAAATTTACAAATACACACTGAAAGCCACAGTGCACAAAGGTGTCCTTAGGGCAGACCCTTGGGAAATTCATTGCCTTTCAAGCCAGACGACTCAGCCTTTTGGCAGGGTATCACTAAACCAGGCAGAGCTGAGGAAGATCAGAGCATCCTGCAGTGGATCCGCAGATGACCACTGGTTATTTACAGCATCCCTCAGCCTGCTCTGATCTCGCTTGGGGCTGCAGCAGCCACAGACAAGAGAAGGGAAGATGTCTTCAGGACAGCGTCTTCCTCCATCGCTTATGCAGTCTAAGTAATCCGCAGCTCAGGCAGACAGAAAAGTGGTTAAAACCGATCCATCTGCACTTGCCTTAACGACAACACTGACTAGACTTTTCGATTAAGGTATTTTAATCAAAAGAATAATATCTGCTGGATTTCATTTTACCACATCTGCTATGAGGCAGATACTTGATCTGCTGGGCTGAAGAAGTTGGTGCACATTCATGTGTAATAAATTAGTGATAAGAAGACAATGTGATAGCCTATTCCAAAATCATATGGAAGTATAATAAGTTAAAAAGACTGACAAAGAAGGGTGCTATAAGGGCTCAGAGTTTCCGAAACATCTGTTCTCTGGTATATATACATGCAGAATTAAATGGAAAACATAATTAGCTTACTGTTGTTTCTCCAGTTTATTTCCTACGGTTTTTCAATTAGTTGATACTTTGAGTGATAATTACACTTCATTACTCTTAAAAGTAATAGATAATAGTTAAATGACACCAGTTTTTTCTTAATATTCCAGCCTGAAGAAGCCTCCATGAGAACAAGAATGTTAAAGTAACAAGACAAGAATTGCCTTACGTTTCTGTAACTGCTATTAGCATAGAAAAAAAAGTACCACTTTATTTCACTGCATTTCGTACCAACTACTTATTTAGTGACTGACTGCAAAAATCACTCATGCAATGACTCAAGCTAAGCAAAAAAAGATTGAGGCAAATAGCAAAGTTGTATGACATATGCCTTTTACAGCAAAACATCAAACAGTAGCTGTCAAAACTGTTCTGGTTTTCCAGGAGTTATATCCAAACATATGATCACACAGATTGGATGAAGAGTCATCTGGCCACAATTTCATTGAAACAAGTTAAAACCTAAACTGATAAATTGTCACCTGAAGCAAGAAGGTACCTTTCTCAAATTCCTATTATCTGCATGTTAACCTAGACCATCAAACCACGCAAATCCTTCCTTTCCAAATGAAACCCCCTAACCACGGTTTTACCAAAAAATGCATAACATTCTCACAATTAAGCCATTCTGCTCTAAAAGAGACTTTTTCTTCAACCTGCACACAGCAGGTTAGACATATCATATGTCATGCAGAAGTCTGTGCCAGAAGTGAGAAACTGCAAGCACTGTCGGGACTGTGCCATGTCCAGGAAAAAATTGCAGAGAGATCTACTCTGTGTTGCAAAACCTTCCAAGACAGAAGACATGCTGGCATTTTAATATCTTTTCAACCCCCCAGCTGAGGCAAGGCATTAACATAAAAAACTGAAAATTTCTTGTTCTCAGAAAACATTTGATATTTCAAGGTTCTGCTGTATTTCCCTGGAATGACACTACACAGCTTTGGTCACGCTGAGGTAAAAAAGGAGCTCAGGCATCTCTCTACAAATCCCAGGAAGCAAACTGCCACTGGAGGGACGACCAGCCAGTATTTCACTGACTTGAAATCAGATGTTTCAGCTCAGATCAACAGAGCTGAGGTTGTCTAAAAGTTCAAATCAGACTAAAAGCTTTTGTTTCATTTTTCTAGGCAGCAAAATTTGTCAATCTACATTTTCCCGTGTAACCTAATTTCATGAGAAAATTACTTTTTGCAGTTGAACCTCCCCGAGAATATTCCCGTAGAGAATTCTCATTTCTCTCTTCCCTCCAGTGCTCCGGCTACCCGTGCCAGCTGCCTGCCACATGGAAAAAGGGCTTCTGTGAAACAAACAACCTCTTGGGAGAGGAGATAGAAAAGTTACCTGTCTGTCAGCTATACGGCAACAGGGTCACATGGAAACCTTGTCGCGTAAAGCGACTCGGGATTGTATCTTAAACAGTAGTAATACAAACTGCAACCTGTGAACTGCTTGTGTGTCCACGGGCAAGGCATTTCATCTCTTCCATTTTTATTCTCAAACTGTGTATTGAAGCTGCCCTTATTTTCCTGAGGGTAATAAAGGAGAGAATAAATCTATAAATACTAAACCATCTTTAAACATCATTGTAATCAGGGCAGCACAGGCTCTTCCATAAGCAGGAATGAAAGACACAAAAAGACTAATCGTTGTAGGTATGACTACAAGTTTCTGGGCTAAAGGTAGCCAGAATGGGAAAGACAGCATTAATCAGACAATACGAGTAGACTACTGAAATTATTTCTAGGAAATTGTATGTGTGTACACACGTGCGTGAATGTGTAAGAGAAATATGTTCAAATTCTTCAAGTAAAAATGAATGTGTATGCTTGGGCTTTCTCCGCTAGAAAGAAAGAACTCAACTCTTGTCTTCTCTACAACTGAGCGAAATATTTTGCAACATTTGTGGTGAGGTGAGGTTTGTGGGGGGTGAGCTGGGGAATGACAACAAAAAGCCTAAACCCAAACCTGAAGTCCTTAGACTCTGCCCAGGAAAACCTCTTCATACAACTGAGAATTTGCTAACATATGTGACTCATGATTTGACTCATAAGCTTCTGGAGTTCACCGGGGTTACCGTCAAGGTCAGATTACCTATGAAATATCAAATTACCATCCCTTCCACTGCTTCAGCGAGGCCCTTGGTACTGAATATGTAATACATCTATGTGGGAAGTTTCACACACACACAAAAAACCACGTTCTTCTAATTTCAAATGAGAAAAACAGACAAAGAAATTAGAAGAAAATCAAAAGAATCTTCTTACCAGAGAATTTTAAATTAAGTAATTCAAGGATGTGGGCAGATATCACAAAGCATTAGTCACAGCAGTAAAATAAGAGACAGTTTCAGAGAGTCCTCCCTATTGCATTAGTGCTTTTTCTCACCAGGAGCATTGCTTAAAATTATTTATGTGTACACCAGCTAAGGAGGGGTTTGAAACAGTACACTTATAAATAGGCCCATTGGGAGTACTGCCCTGGGAGGACTGGTCTGGTCAGGTCTCACCCTTCAATCTGTGCCAAGTAGCCCTTTTTTAACCTTTAAACTGTTTTCAGATGGTACTTTTATGACCCACTGTACCTCATTCCTTTTAATTACAGACATATATAGTATAGGTTTACCAGTTTCCAAAAGAATTTTTACTTTATTTAGCTCACATTTCCAGATGTGTCCCCTCTTCAGGCCTCCATTTTTGTTAAGTGGCACTGGTAATAAAAGACAATGACTGCAAAGATAATGTACTTCCCCAGGTTCCAGGCAAACCAGTTTTATAATCCAATCCTTTGATTCTCATTTTATAAGCTACTCTTGTAAAAAGCACTAAAATAAAAAACCAGACTGGTCCGTGAAACTATATTTTCATAGTTGGTATTAAATTTTTTCATGAAGATCCAGTAACTCAGAAAATCTGGTTCGGGTAAGCCTTGGAATACGAAGGCCTGCACAGAAATAAAATGCTCACCACTAGGCTTTAATTTTTGCATCTCTTACTTCCACAGTTTATTATTAATCTGCATTTGTCACTTCAATGCTGAAATTTGCAGATATCACAAATATTCATGAGTACACGTGGTTTTTTACAGGGACATCCAACCATTCTAGCCCCTGCCTGCAACACACTCTCCAACATCATTATTTTGCACCAACAGCAGGAAAAAAAAGTACAGAAGTAGCTGCTACTGCACATTACCCCAGCAGTGAAGGTTAATGCCTTCTAAGCTATTTCATGTCGATTTTGATCCCTAGGGCCACACTTTGTCACATATGCTCATACTCTCTCTCCCTCTTATGCCAGCATCTTCCTTAGCTTGTATTTTGCTGGAATACACTATGAACCTGCAATGATATCCAAAGGTCCCAACTCCCATTTCATAGAGGCCTTTCCCACACCTCTTGGGCACCAGGAAGGTCCTTTATGGCGATGGGAATGGGGAGGGATGCCCTGATAATCCCGCCAGCTCCAACCACCCACGCTTTCAGTGCTCTCGGTTTCCCATCTACCGCCTGCAGTTAAGAGCGAAGGGCTTGGTACTACATGGTGCTGCGGACCAAAATTAGACATGAAGATGCCTCAGCACATACAGAGGAATTGGGCTGAATCGTGCAGCCGTGGTGCCCGATTACCAAATCACTTGGTAATGGTGGATTTTTCCACCCTCCTTCTACATGCGTACTCAGGAGTGGAAGTATATATACACAGTATACAACACTTCCTAATGAAGTAAGAGAGAAAGAAGACTCATACCGAGGATTTGAAATTAAAGACTTTCATGATTTAAATGCAGTTTCCATATATCTTTTACCAAAGGAATTCTGAATTCACTGCGATCGTCAGAGAAATGATAACCACCTGCTTCGCTAAGTAGTTTATAGACTGGGAAAACAAAGTCCACCACAAAAAAAAGGACAAAGCACAAGTCCTTTGGGAAAAGGTGATGACACTTCAGCAGGGGAGCTCTGCAGGCCACCCCAGTATCCTTAGCTTTAGGACTGTGGGGCACAGAAGTAACGCGGCAGAAAAATTCACCTGCCCTACCCACATTTTAGACTTCAGAAGTGTAAAGGTCCGACCAGTTGCAGCTTGGAAGCTGGGAAGGAAGGGAGAGCACCTGAAATGCAAAGTCTAAAACGGCAGAATCTGTCACTCCAGCCAGAAACATCATTATTGTTACAGCTTCGTGTGATTCAGAAGCCTGCAAATAAAATAAACGGCACAACTGCCTCCATAAATTGATAACTGCTTCAAGGGAGGGATCTGTGCTTACCTAGTTATTTTGGGGTGCCTTCCTGTGAGATCCCATGTTCAACCCCCTTGGGAAACCCTTCCCTTTTGTGTTGCCTCTGTTTGGCCACCACAAACCACTAAAGCCTTCGGAGCACTTAACTGGGGGCGGTTATTACAGGCACACCGTGGGTGAAGAGTGATGTGTGTCCACCACACTGCTCCCTCCACTGACTCCTTGCACCCGCTAATCTTTCCCTTTTGATAAATGAAACTGATATATATAAACAAAGTATCAGATAGTAGGCAGGGGAATCATGAAGCTCAAGCATTTTTACATGTTTGCCTTTCAGGGTAGCTCTCTCCAAGAGATAATATCATCAGCATTTTACAAATATTAGCAGGGCATTTGGTGCACGTTTCGATAAGATGTTGGAGTGTCTCAAACAGGTGATAAGGGGTTGCTATGGTTACTGTATTCTCTTAAGCTGAATACTAAATTGGTTCACAAAATATATATTCTTACTTGTTATGTAAAATATTAGTCGCCCAGCTGGCATTTGCTTATGCACCCCTTTTATTTTGTGAAGGACTTTCCACTCCTTCGTCTTGCAAATAAAGTGGATTTTGGTACTGTTCAGAGAAAGGAGAGGTCACTAACCATTCTCCTCCTTCAGAAAAGGGGACAAGTTAGGTAGCTCATTATGTAGCCTGTTTATAATTAAATCGAAAAATGACTGCTCCACTGTACTGGAATTGTGAGAGCTTTTATTTCAGAGGATTTAATGAGTCATGGAACCCTGTTTACGAGGCAACAAGCCCACACTACACAAAGAACCCAACATTAGCATGGCAATAGACCATATAGCTTTTAATGGCCTAAACCTTTTGTCTCACATTCAGACTCAGCCCCGAGATTGTCCCATCACCAACATTTAATCCAACGTTTCTTTCAGATGGGTTACTTTTTTGCCAATGGACCTGAAGGTGGTATTTAGGAAGTCTATTATCAGGCATGCAAATTTGGAGAAAAATGTGTCACATCAAATCATGACAGTTTTATAAGATGTTACTCATGGGCAAATGCTTTCATGTACTGCCTACCCAGAAAGGCAGGTTGAAAGGAGTGTCTGTAAAGGCATCAAATTGGGTATTTTTATCCTTGTCTGTCCCCTTCATGATGCAACTAAAGGAAAATTTTAACATGCTAACTTCATTTAATTTTATCTTGTTTATTCAGATATCCAAAATTTTAACAATTATAAAGTTCCCTAATTTTTATTATGATCAAAACACCACTGTTTGGCTTTCTTTGGACCAAGGTGTCCATTACATACCTGGTGCTTTATTTTGAAAATTTTCATTGACATCAGCCGCAGTCATAGGGTGAAATCCTACTACTATGAAACTCATTTACAGTAGTAATGGCACAATTTTTAGAGCTGAATGTGACTAGGATTTCATCTATATGCCACTGATAACCTGATTGTGATAAGGAAAAAAAAAAAAAGATTCCTCCAAGCTAGGGTAATAACTTAGATGTATTTGAACACCTGTTACTATACTAGTGTTCAGTTCTGAGTGAGATTAAGCAAGAGCAAATGTGTTTGCAACTTCCAGATCTGCTTTCACAGCTTGTACCTAAAGAGATTCCTGGGAAATGAATTATTATTTTGCAGTCTGAGGCAGCAAATTTTTATAGCAGGACTGAGCAACAGGGTAGGAATTTGTGGAAGATAATATATTGAGCAGATCTAAGTACTAACTAGCCACTTACCTTATGTATTTTGAAGCGCAGAATGTTGCATATTTCTAGAATCAAAAATGGACATAACATATTGTTCTTGCAAGGTGTTACCATGTTAACAACTAGAGCACCTTCTGTTAAAACTATTAATATGTGGCTTATCACTTCATAAAAGCTTGAAATCACAATGCAACAACAATAAGCACATGTGGTACATATGAAGTCGATCTGCAAATACAATAACAAGCATTCAGCAAGAAACATTTTCGTGCTGTAAAATTGTCGTGTTTGTTCTACGATCACCACTTTTGTTATCCACAAAATAACTCATCCATACTCAGTCTGTACTTGGTATGAAGTAAGTTTGAAGCTGATGGTGAAGTTGGCCACAAGAAAGCTTAGCAATTTTAAGGAAATCTGTTCCCAAACCTACAGCTAACCCTCTGTTTACCAAAATAGCTATCATCTATCGTAAGGATTCTGTCACTGGTTTCAGTATTTAGGTAGTTATGGCACTTTACAGAATAAGTGATGATTGTAGAAATAAGCAAGAAAAAGGGGAGGGGGTGATAAATGATGAGACAGAAAAGAAGTGGGAAAAGAAAGAACTGTAGGTCTTCTGCACAAATATGCACAACTATGTTAAAATAGAGGAACAAACTCATGAATGCCAAACTCATGAATACACAAAAACTGTAAAAGCTATCAGAAGATCAGAAAGAGACACTGCTCCAGAAAACACCCCCCCCCAAAACTTATATCAGCTAAGGGCGAGGGGGCAGGGGGGAAGGGAAGTCTACGGTAGCAAGGCGTTGGTTTGGGATCGACTTTTCAATGCTTATTTATTGACGTACTCAATTCCATTTACGCGATAGCAGACAGAACCAACCAGAGAGCGCAGGCGGGCAGGGAAGCCCAAGACGGAGGCCGAGCAAATCCAAGCCAGCCCCGCGGCCGGCCGCAGAGCACCCCTGGGCGGCTGCCACCGCCTCCCCTCCCTTCCCCGCGTAACTGAGGACGATTTGCAAGCTTGGATGTCGAGTGGCTCCGAGAGAAACGGGAACACTCGGCGGGCTCCCTTCGAGGCAGCCGTGACACCGGTTTCTTGTAGGAACTGCAAAGGCTTTCTCTTTGCAGGGAAAAGCTAAAGTTCTGTAGTTTTGGTGGCTTCTCAGCTGAGCTTCAGATCCAAATTTAGCACTGTTAAAATAAATTTTAAAACCCACGTACAGCAGGCAGGTCTATCGATTCTTGCTGATAATGCCATCTATAGCATTGTAAAATACCTTCCTCTTGCTCCTGAGATGTAACGTGAACTCTGCTTCTAAACTTTTGTAATGCATAAAGCTGATTTCTACATGCAAAAAGAAGGCAGCATAAGTTCAAAATGCCAACTATTTTTCTCCTAGTTTGAATGATTGTAGAAGTACACTATTGGTGCATACCAGCAGTACACACTTTATGTAAATATTGTTAAGCGTTACACTTCACATCCCAGCACTGCTACCACCGTGAAGTCTCTATGCTGTAATTTCTCTGTAGTTACAATCTTAAAAGCCCACAGAGTTTGCATACTTGAAATTTGTGATACATTTTCTTCCCAGCATATGCCTAGCCCCTTGGGACAAAAAAATTTTTGTTAAGGACCAGCTTTCTGCTTGTGAAAATACGATGAAACCACTGAACTCTGACCATTAAAGCAGACTGCATTCCACATTAGCCTATAGCAACAGGATATCCTGATAGTCAGCATAAAAGGGATAAAAACACCAGCAAGTAAACCTCAGGATAACTCAAACCAGTCCACTTAAAGTATGTGGATATCAATCCATCTTGCTCATTTTCATATTCTTTCTGTGTTTCTTGATTTAACACATACTTTTTGTTTGCCTTCAGAAGAGGTTACCCAAACATTGATTTTTTGTGTCAAACAAACAACACAGTTTTGAATGTCATGTCCGTATAGGGGAGAAATTACTTCAGTACCCGGGCAGCTATCTTTTATATAATGACTCTGTGGAAACAATATTATTCGGTTAACTACTACATCCTCCAAGATTCATGCAAAACCAGGTGTCCTCATAATAAAATGAACTTTTATCCCAGTCTGCACTCACAGATTTCTGTCACTCATTTCTTCCTAGATGCACGAACACTAAATATTTGGGAACTTTGGCATAAATCCCACTATTTCCCCCTTTGTGAATAATCAGTTTCATGCTATTTGTGGGTGCGAACAGGCCGAGTGCTTATCTCTGTGCTCAGAAAACATGCAGACCTAGAATTAATATCCAAGCTGAACTCCTCTTGGAGATAGCTTTTATTCATCTTACGAAAACCGAACAAAAGCAATACAACCTAACCTTCAGATTGAGCTTCCTCTCCAAGCTCGTCTATTCATAGTATTTCCTTCCAGGAATTCCTCTAACTTAACTCAGTGAATTCTTCCTCTTACTCATGCTTCCTTTATTTTAGGGGCAGTTAATGAAACCGCATTTGCCATAACAATTCAGCAGAACATCAGCAGCTTTGTGCAAGATCTCGACACTTGTGAAGAGGGTGGGACAAGAAGAGCATCCTGTCACCCCTGTCTGTGTCCAAGTGGTGCTGACAATGTCTAGCCGACATCTTATTGTTCTTCTTTTCAGTCTCATAAAAAAGACCCCCCCTCAAAGGAGAACAAATTTTATTCAGCTGAGGTTTTACTATTTCTCTGTATTTCGTCAGCCCTGGCGTTAATACGATATTGTGGTGATTTAACCTACGAGTGTGGGAATTACTGAGGGATGTGCTTATTTTTCTAACGAAAGTTCAGGCATGCTATTATTAGCAATCTATGGCATGTCATCAATGTCAAAGGCCAAATAGTTTCTTGAAATGTTTAGGAATCAAGTATATTCTGAGTCTGAGGGGTCTCTGTTCTCACTCTGCCATTCACATGAACACGCGGGAGCGTGCTGCAGAAAGACTCCATCTTGCCAGTATGCTCCCAGCGTGTCCGTTTTGATAGCGTGCTCAGGTTCTCAGCAGGACAAACACGTATTTCAGAGAAGAGACTAACCTCACCAGTGGGCAGTTCTCAAGGCTGCATCTCTGTACAAACACTGGACCCAGGAGCTTGAACCCAACCTATTTCAGAGGCCGATTTCCACTGCATATGGCTCCTTGCATAGCTAAGTGTATCTACCAGTTTAATACCCCAATAATATTCAGCTGTCTTAGCATGTCACCAAGAATATGCAAAGAAGACACCCACAGGGTTCTGACACGAAATCCTTTAAGCAATCGTGTCAACGGGTTTCTGAGCACTCCCAAAATCTGCCTCTGAGCGCGGTGTAGATCTACCACATCACTCTCGTAGTTGGCTCTTAACAGCTCTATGCTTTTCCACAGGCTTTTGGATTGAGCTTTCCCTTTTATGTTTGATGATCAAAGAGGGTGACCAAACCAAAAAGCAGTACCAAGAGAAGTAGCTGTTCTTTCATTTAAAACTGGCAATAGATTTTTCAACCAAAACTTTCCTCCTGTCTTTGTAATCGGCATCATTACTAGAAAATATTAGTGACAGATGCAAGACACTTCACAGAAATCAAGAGGAAATACAGAGAAAAATCAAGCCCAAACCTTTTCTTTCCCAAGGAAAGGGTTAGGTAATATAATTATTTCATTAAAAGCAGTGGCCATCTGTTATGCTTTGTAGAAGGACTCCAAACAATGTTAAAAACACCCATTACATGCAACAGAGAAGAGGAAAAGATGTTTATTTAGCAAATGTTAATGTTTCTGAAAGATTTGATTAGAGTCTGGAATTTATCAGCATTTGCTAGAGCTCAGCCTAGAGGACAGGCATCATCAATGCACATTGTCAACAGGCATTAGCAAACAGTCCCATCTCCAGGTGAAAAAACAGTGATTCAGCTCTTCCAGCCACAATACTAGGTGCAGCATCCTCCACAAAACATGATATATGCTTTTTTACATCCCCTTCGAAGAAACTTTTTATAGCACCTCTCTGATCTGTTAGTAATGGCTTTTTTTCCTGTGTGGTATGAAGTTAAACATCAAAAAAAAAAAGGTCTTTAGAAACAGAAAAAACTGGAGGCCTTTCCAGCAGAAACATGAGGCTTTAAACTTTTACAGGAAAATTTTATACAAGAAGAAACAGTAATGTGATTACGCATCAGAAGAAAAATGAAATAGTTCGTTATTAAAAAAAGACAATGTTAAGAAACATGTAACACGTGCAAAACTAAAAGCCACCGTTTCTATTTTGATTGGGTTGTTGCTTCTCAACAAACATAAATACTGTTTAAAAAAAAAAAAAAAAAAGGATAGCGGAGCTTGCCTGCTGCTGCTGTGGCTGCCAGATGTCATCATGAATACTCTAATGGGAGAAGAGAGAACGATGCTAAATTTTAAGCTGAGATTTCCTGTGAACTTTGATTTGAAGTCAGCCCAACAACTGAAGAAGGAAATACATTTCTTTCTTCAGCCCCTCCATAAGAACAGCTACCCACCAGCACTGTTTTCTTTGCACTGCCCCTCAATGCAGCCTGAATTATTTAGTTTTTGTTATGGCGCTGTTTTGCTACAGCGTAACTTAATGAAAGCAATAACTTCTGTATTAGAAAAAGGAGGGGGAGAGGGGAAGAGTAGAGACAGCCTTGTTAAATCTGCATATATATACAGAGCTCCATCAAATCAAAGAGTAGATGTCCACTGGCTGATCCCCTGTCCATGCATAATGCAATATTTCCCCAAAATCAGAAATCCCTGTGGTGGGAGAAGCATAGCAGAGGGATAGCGAGGGTATCTATAACGGGGAAAACTTTCCCATGTGTGCCTCATTCTATACTCTCACAAGCAAAAACATCTCTCCAAATAAAATTTTGTTTTGCACACGGTCGGTACAAAAGCTGAAGGCAAGCTCTTCCCCTTGACTTCATTTGAAAGAACAGGGATTTAACAGGAAAAAGCACAAAGTTGCCCCAGCAGCAATCTACCCGCTCATGGGCTGGTTCACGAAAGCCCGGCAAGGCAGGTGGTACCCCTGGCACCTCACCACACCGCAACCAGTGGCTGCCAGTTTGCCCTGCGCAGGTCCCGACGGTGAGAGGCCCTCGCCAAGCAGCGATATTCGCCAGGCCAGGAACTGCAAAACCTCACACCCGCGGTCGAGAAGGCCGTGTGAGTTTTACGATCGCTCTCTTCGGCACGTGTTACCGCTTTCTGCTGGCTTCTGAATTTCCCATAAGCGGTTGCACATTTGTGAATTACACACACCTATCCTGAAACAGCTTAAAGCGGCCGTAAGATTTTGTTTCCTCCCAGACTTTTAGTGATAATTAAGCTTAACGGGCTTTAATACTGGAATCCATTTCAAGGGAACAAGGATACGCTGGAGGCTGTGGGGAGGGGTGTATGCTCTCCGAATGAGAAGCGCGCCTGGAAAAGCTTTTATCCCGTTAGCACAGGCTGCCGTAACCCCGCTGCAGCTGTTGGAGGAGGGTGTGCAGGCTGAGACGAGCTCACGGTTGGGTCCGAAGGGGACAAGGATCCTGCCCTCTTTTTAGAGAAAGATCGTCAAGGGAGAACGAGCTGTTCTCTATATAGTCCCTCCACCTCTGCTCTTCCCAAACTTTCCGGGGGTTTAACATCAAGCAGTCGCTCATAACCACTTTGGGGCCCATCTGCGCCGAAGAGTCATTAACTTTTGCGCGGTATCCCGCGTCTCGTTAGCACTTTGCATGCCGCAACCACCCAGTTTAACTCCGTGTAACGCTTGAGTGAGCAGCTATAGCAACGTAAGAGGCCGGAGCACAAGTGACAATCACTGACACACGCAGCGTGGAAGCGGTACCAGCCCCTGTCACAGGGACTGTATCCTTGGTCATCTGCCTCAGGGAACATTCAAAGACGGAAGGGGTCCTTTTGGTCCATTTTAATACCGTAACTGAGACGTTACTCTATGGGATAATGAGGAGTTGCCGTTTCTTACGGTTCTGTCACAAGGCTCAGGCTGTTTGATCTTTTCTGTGAAGCCTCAGTTCCAGATACCAAGTCATTATGTGAGAACTGAAGATTTATTTTCTTTTTTAAAAGGGATTTAGCCTTTAGACTGTTGCAGAGAGCAAGCTGACAGCCTGACCTGAATATAACCCCACAATTTTAAAGCCAGAGGCTAGAGAAAAGGAATGCAAAATTGTCTTCAACATGTTATGATTTTTAAGCTAAAATATTATGATCGTGAAAGAGGGGGAGCCTGGTAGGAGGTTAATGCTTTTTGAAAGCTAGCCATCCTCTGCAGGTAAGAAAAGACTCCTCCTTGTGCTCATGCGAGCCTAGGCAGGGAGCTCCCTGGGGGGAAAACGTGTCCTGCTACAGCTGGAAAAGCTGCTGCACGCTCCCGTCCTCTGCAGAGCAGATGCAGAGGAGGTCGTGCAAAACACACTGACTTTCAGGTTAAATACCTGTTGCTTTAAAGACTTAATGACTCCATGTCATTCATCAGCTTTAGCTCAGGCTTTGCAATGTCTTTCAGTGGAAGGGACTGCAGAAATCTTGGTTCCTGAAGACAACCTACAAACTATCCCGTTCTCCACACCTGTCTGCTGTTTGGAAGTGCAGCTATCGATACGGCACTAACCACGTTGCTCACCTATACATTACCTTTTTTTAAAAAATGTTAACGGTACAGTCACCATTACTAGCATTTTAATTAAGACATTCATTACCTGCCCTCCTGACTTACCCTACATCCAAACACTGGCAAATGCTTCCGTATACAGATCCAGGGTTTCTATTTTTCCCTTTTTGGTCAGTATTGCACAAGCCATAAGAACCAGGCCAGCCGGCTCTAGGCGCAGGCAAGGGAAGCGCCCGACTGCTGGGGGCAGGAAAGTTTGCCTGCTTTCCCAAGAGGTTCCTGCATCTGAGCCCTTCATGGCTCTTCCCTCAGCAGCTGGAGAAGCCACAAGTCCCTTTTCCCAGAGGTCTTGCCTTGGCTCTCCTTTCCAGCTTTTCCTTTTCTTCCAGCGCTTCCCCGCGGAGGAGCACCCTGACCCTGCTCCACTTTGTCTTTCATGAGATGACTTTTGCCTGTGACTCTGCTGGCATTATCTGGAAAGGCAGGCAAATGTTCCCTTGACTCTAGATAAACACTGTAGTTTAGAAGCTTTTGGGTTTCTCATCGTACTTCTTCATATTATTTCTTCTTTAGCTTCCACTGCAACACCAAAGTGCAAAGCTACAGATTAATAGGGAGCCTGTATGACTTAAGGGGGCAAAATGGGCCCCAGTCACTACATGGTTAAAAACCCTAGGTCCTACATCAGCAGTATTGACAGCCCTCACCTCCACCTAAAAAGGGGAACAGCAGGAAGGATATCTTAGCAGATATATATATGTATATATATAAAACCCACAAACAAATAAAGAAGGCAATTCAACTAAGCAATTACTGTAAAGCTGTTAAAAAAATCAGATATAAAAAGTGTAAATGTAGCACATGCACGTGTGAATGGATGCTTGTAGGTATATAATATCCTACTATTATTACAATCATTACTTAACAGCACCTCCCATAATCCTGCTTACTGTAAGGCAGAGAATAATCAGCAAGAAAATCTGTGATTGCATCCAAATTATTCCACCCAAACTACAAAAGCAGCAAGTTCCTGGCACTGCCCAAGAGCAAATCCTACCACTTCAAACACACCAGCAGACAGACACACATGTTGCTGCTCATTTTCACGGTGAAAATATTGAGTACATCATTCCAGAAATGTTCTATTAAATCCTTTAACAAATTAAACCGTTAAGGAAATATAATCAGATAAATCCAACCCTGATGTCAATAATATGAATTCAGACTGTTCCGAGCAGAGCTATGCAGTCACCACAAAAGCACTTACTCACAGAGCGATTTAGAGGGGAAATTTCAGGCACATGCGACTCTTACGTTGCATCAGAAACAGATAATCAGAAGCCACAAATTCTAAAAATTGTTCAGTTGCTGGTGTCGGGAACTCCAGGCTGAATACATTGTATCCAGGCACTAATTGATTCTTTCTCCTTCAAAATTTAACATTATTTGGGCTCAAGCGACTTATCAACTCTTGCATCATCCCAGCTACCCCAAATCTTGCAATGAGCTTTACAGAAGAATCTGCTGGCTCAGCAGTTCCCGTGTGACTGGGATCTGTACGGCAGGTCTTCGCTGCACCGTGGCGCTTGATACACGTAGCTTGCCGTCAAAGCTACTGGGGACTTCAGCTAAGATAGCCCAGGGAAGATTTACCCAGGTCGTGGCAAGCAGCTAGATAGGAGCAGTCCTTTGCTCAAGCTAAACGTGACAATATTGCTTCTGAATTTCAGCTCCCAGACGGTTTGTCAGCTCAGGTACCGTGCTGCACCGCACAGCCCCCAGTCCGGAGAGAGCAGAGCCAGCGCCAGCTCCGAAGTCCCGGCTCCAGCAGCGCAGGTTGCCCTAACGAAGCTACTGGAAAACTCTGCCTACCTCACGTAGCTGCTTAGGAGTGTCTTTTCTCCGAACAACTGCACGTATCCTACTCCGTAGCTATGCGTGGGATGCCAACATGACTAAACTAAAGCATGGGACACTGTAGGGCTTGAGGCTGAGAAGGCATTTGGGTTTTCAAACCTAATACCCAGGTCTTGCTGGATGCTCAGAAGTCAAGGCCAAGTGAAAAGAAAGTGTTGACAGTTTTAAGATAGTAGGTTAAAAACTCTGAAGTTAAAAATTCAGTGGCGTCTTCTGCGGGTGTAAGAGACAGAGGGAGAAGGAGGAAGGAAAAAACGATAACATCAGTGTTTCTGGCCAATATTGCTTTTCTTAATAAATCAAGCTCTGCTTTTTGAAACACTGTGTGATCTTCTACTAAGCACGTAACATCTTCTCAGCCTTCCTACATGTTCCCTGTGCTAGCAGTATCTCCTTTATTTCCTTGTAAGATGCTTTGAGCCATAACAAGCCTGAAAGGGGCTATACAAAATATCCAATTCTATTCTCTCATATCCTAGTTAACTTTCAGAACCAAAATACTGCCCTTGGACGCACACATGCAGCTCTGGCTGTAACCATCGGGAGTTTTCTGCATGATTCTGCAGGGATAACATGGGCCTTGATGCTTTCAGACTGCTCAGATATTGGGGGAGGGGGGAAGTGTTGGAGTAATCCTTACAAAATGTTTGCACCATACTGTATCCATTTGAAACCCCTAAATGTTCATATCCGTAGCAGTTATGTAGCCAGATAGGACCTGTAAAGGTCACCTGCCATGGAAAAGAGATTTCCCAGGACAAAAAGGTCTTAAAATATTTTATTACAGAAATATACTTTTCGGGCCTTAAAACAGATTAAATATATGAGAATTCCTAGAAGTCTATATTGTTCCCCTTAGCGGTGCCAGACTTTATTTACAAAGCTTATATATTGCTAGAGCAAGGAGTTTTCATGGATGAAAAGTGCTCAGGGCATCATGATGGATAGATGGATGGCAGCGAATGGAAAAAAACCACATAGAAGCTCCACCTGGCTGAATGGCACTAAGATTTCCCCGTGGGAGTCATATTAGGATGCAAGGTTTTTCTCTACTGTTTGCTCTAACAATGACATACATACATACATAAATAAATGAAATCACCCACAGCACTCAATAATTTATTTGCTTCATCCTGGCCATGAATGTGCTAGAATAATAAACCACCATATGGGTGGTAGTGCAGTTACTACTAGTGATTCTACACTACTGTAGCTTTGAAATAGGATAGCTTAATCTTTGGTACCTTTGAAAGACCAAAAGCAATGGACACACAGAGCCCTGCTTTAATTCATTGTTTCTGTTGTATTTATTTCCCGGTATTAAAAGAGGTTGCCTGAACGCCGTTTTTTAACAACTACAGTCTCGAGGGCAGAAGTAAAACTAGCAGAACAAGGACTTCTAATTCTAAAGATGCTAATGGCAAATACCCACATGTGTGTAAATAATTAATTGTTTTCTTGTTAACAAGTCCAGGTTTTTCATTCTTTGGTTAGTGACCCCAAGGGTCACTTTTTCTATGAGAAATAGAAGCATTTAGGATTGTATCTTCCTAGCCCATAACTAATTTATAGGCTCTCATGGCGTCAGGTGCAAAGATTCAAGATTCAATTTGTTACCCCAGGCAATTCCCACTTTAAAAGACAGTGCAGGTATTCTGCAGAAATAAATGAAGGGAAACATTAATGATGTAAAACCAACAGTAGTATCCCCTACGGAGGTCATATCTTTCAAATTCATAGAGACACATCAAGATACAGAATGTCTTTTGTACTGGTCTGGAAAGACCACAAAGCCCTCTAATGATCTCCTACAGGAAAAAAATAGAGAGAATTAACACCACATTTTTCACACTGAACAGTATCGACTATGGATGGTTGTTTTTCCTTGGCCGGCTTTTTCTCGGCCGGCTTTTTCTCAACTGAGTTTTTTTTTTTTTTTTTTTTTTTTTTTTTTTTTTTTTTTTACTTTTACCTTTCTCGGTTTGATCTAGCATTTCCCAAGCCTACAGCTCTATAGAAAGATGACAGCACAAAAACAGCATAACAGAACGAGTCAGACACCTAAATGAAACAAAACTAAAACATAGGCGTTTTTGTCCCACTTTCCACTTTTTCCAGCTAGATCACCAGTCACATAAATATTTATTTTCTCTGTATGTTCAGCTTAATGGCTGCATTGTGAATGACTACAATAGTGTTCAAATAGCCATGTCTTCTTTTCAATAAATCCCCACCTGCTTCCCCAATATGTCTCCCTGGGAGTGATTCCAGGAGAACCTTTTCTCACAGAGGAGCAAGGATCATCTGTGAAAGATGTCCCATGCTCTGATCATGAACACTAGAGACCTTCTTGGCTCAGAAATACCAGAATCATGATCAAAACACTGAACCTCCCTCTTTGTTTTCCTTTCTGTAAAATGGGAGCACTTGTACAGTATTTCTTTTACTAAAAAACACGGTTTAAATGCAAGTTAATTATAGTGTTATTACTTGAATACTTTTGGGAGGATGACTAATTACAGGCATACATCAACACAATGAATTCCGTGTATGATACAAGATATTTTTACATCTTTTGCTCTTTGAAAGTACACTGTAAGCACTTAAACAGAAAATCATAGTGCTGCAGAAAACAGTTGCTCACTCAAGACTTGGAAACTAAGCACCTTAAGAAAACGCTGCTCATAACACTTCATCATATTTTAATATTTCGCTTTGCTTCTTAATTGCATTCACATGAATTCTTCCCAGTGAGGGTGGTGAGGCACTGGTGCAGGTTGCCCAGAGAAATTGTGGATGCCCCATCCCTGGCAGTGTCCAAGGCCAGGTTGGATGGGGCTTGGAGCAACCTGGGCTGGTGGAAGGTGTCCCTGCCCACGGCAGGGGGGGTTGGACTAGATGGTCTTTAAGGTCCCTTCCAACCCAAACCGTTCTATGATTCTACAACTCATTCTGATAACTCTACAGACTTCTCAAGAGGTTCTGGCAAGATATTCAGAAAAGGAGATAGTTTTTCTGAAACAAGAGGATCACATGCTTCTATGTCAGGATGCTTACAGTTGTAACTCTAAAAATATAGACAGTTTTATACTGAGATCAATTAAAATAGTGATGCACTTAGACTGAAAGGCCGTGACTTCATAAAAACCAGAAAGCTCTATAACAACATGGCCCAGTAGTTGTGGTAGGATGATAATGTTGGCATAAATGCATCATTTAAAAACAATGCAGTACATCTCTGAAGAATATAGATTAACTCAGATTTACTATAGGTTCACTGCTCACTACTCCCAACTGCTATTTTATAAGCAGCAGCCAATATATTGAGGAAACATTTTAGAAAGCACGAACTGCATTTCAAGTTCCAGTAAAATAATTGGAACCTTCTAGGATTTGCTTAATTATGCAATACAGTTAACCCTTAAGTCAGTGATTTAAAACTTAGGCTAAATATATGAGAAAAGCCTGTCATTTCATTTGAAATATATAGGATTTTTTTTCACAGTAAGCATTTGAATTAATTTTTTTCATATTGGAAAACTCCTGTATGTTATGAAATTATGTTGCCATGCCAAGTTAAGATGGTTTAATTAAATTTAAAGCAGACAGACTTGCTACAATTGCCAGAGAAAAACAAAATATGAAAAATGAAGCTGCAATAAAGAAATCTTCCTCGAGTCATTTTATCAAACCAGTGATTTTGAAGTCTATTAACAGCTGTAGGCCCCAAAAAGCATGTGAAATTATTCAGGCTGACAGATCCAGAGGTCCTTTATCACTAGAGGTGAAACTATAATTTCAACAACAGATCAGCCATTATACTGAAAAACTGTACCGCCGACAGCTAGCCAGTGGTCAAACTCCTTCTATGACATATTATAGAATTAAGTTATAGAATTATAGTTATTATAGAATTAAGTACATTTCAAAATGTACAACAAAGCATTTACGAGAGGTCTGCAGAAATAAGGTTCATTGTGCAGCAGCTCGTGCTATGCAGAAGCAAGCCGCAGTGAGCACGTACACAACGTCTACATTTACGACCAGCTAAAACACCGCGATTAACTGGAAGTCTTACAGCAGCCGTTTTCACAAAACATACAAAAGGTCAACATTCATAACCTCTGCCTCAAAAATGCGGGGTGCTGGCTGATGAGAAGGTTTTTCGGGCCACGGCCATCCCACCAGCCCCACTCCTCCGCGGCTCTTCTGCAGCCGACGTTCCTTCCCTGCCGTGGGGAGGGAAGCGAGCCCGGGCCGTGCATCCCACACGCAAAGAGGTACGGTCCACGCAGCACCCAGGAAACATGGATCGAGCCAGGGATTTTGAGGAGGAAAACAAAAAAGAATTTGCGCTGGAAAAAGCGGCATCTCTGGAATAGGGGAGCTTTCCATCCCACCCTACAGATGTCCCATTGCTATGAAGAAAAGAAGAGCAAAACACAAGCGTGGAGAGGTCTTCTATCCTCGCCTGCCTTCTGTGACCGTATTACCTGAGTAACTCGCTGATTTTTAACATTCCTTCCACACCGTTATCTGCACTGTAAGTCAGAGACCCAAGGGTTAGATGTGTCAAGAGATTCAGGTTTTGCGGCAGCGAGCATCGCAGTGTCTTCTCGGTGCCTGGCTGCCGAGTGCCACCTCCGCCGGCTGGCCGGGCACCGCGACAGCCCAGCCACCGAGACCCCCAGTTTGCAACCGGCAGAGCCAGGAGTGGGGAAGCACCCGGGCTCGCCAAGAGACGCCACGGAGAGGGACCCATCTCGCAGCCCACCGCTCGCGCGACAGCACCTGCCCGAATCACAGTTACAACGTTAGCCTCCGGTTGCGACAGCAGAGGTTGAGATTGGATATCGGGAAAAACTTCTTCGCCAAAAGGGTTGTCAAGCACTGGGACAGGCTGCCCAGGGAAGCGGTGGAGTCGCCATCCCTGGAGGTATTTAGAAGATGCGTAGATGTGGCGCTTAGGGACATGGCTTAGTGGTGGACTGGGCAGCTATTAGGTTAACAGTTGGACTCAATGATCTTAAGGGTTTTTTCCAACCTAAACAATTCTATGACTAGCATCGGATTGGGATTTCTAGCCTGGAGTCCTCTCCTGCATTACAGCTGTACATTGCACTGGGCGCTGTGTAACACAGAGAAAAGTCATTACCTGCGTGACAGAGAAGTGGGATGCTTCCATTTTAACCAAATTATTTTGTATAGACCTCACTCGCTATCCCAACCACCCTGCTGCAGCTTTTACAGTCAGGATGTTTCCCTTTCTTTCTGTTGCTGTTGTATTCCTGAGCAAAAAGTAATTAAAGATTCAGTAGGCTAGAGAGAAGCTGCCTAATCCCTTAACCAGTGACTGGGAAACTTGATCAGAAGTATAGAGTCTTGGCTTCTAACTGCTGCTCCAACACCTGTTTGTAAGTGTGCACAGAAACAAAATATTAAATACTTGGTGAATATAAGTACAAAAATCTGCATATCTAAAGAACTAGCTTAGGGAGTGAGGAGTAAGGATCAAAATTTGGGGTTTAAGATGCTAAATTACTCATTCCCATTTAGGGGACCTCAGACCTTTATGGATTTAGGCCAATAGTGAATATGACAGGAACGGCAGACTTCAACCACACGCTCTCCAGACTGAGCCACCAGACTTGCCTTCCCCTCCACCAGCCGCTCCCACTGCCCTGCAGATAATGGTGATTTATATGCAAAGATGTATTCATTTGTGCAACAACATTGCTTTGACTATTTGTCAGCCTCAAGAAAATTAAGCCCTTCCTAATTAACTATCCAACTTCATACAGCAGTTACAGTAGCTGCCCATAGCCTTAGACATTATCTTCCAGCAACGTGCACACCCTTACCTGGTGAGGTCTTAGTAGGATGACAATAATCTTAGAGTATGAGCAGCTTCATTTTGCAGCTTGCTCTCCTCCATATTCCCACTAAAATATTTTCCAAGTTTCCAATATATGCATCTGTCTTTGTAGATACATTGGGTTATTGTTTAATTTTTCAGGGATCCATGAGAATAGAAGCACATAAAACTTTGCCAAGATGTCTAAAAAAAACCCAACAACAACAACAACAACAAAACCCGTGTTACTCAGTGCAGGAAACAAAGACTGATAGACAAGCAGATAAAAAAAATAACATCTGAATCACTGCCTCGGTTTTTCCACCACTTTTTTGGATTTGTTCAGTGTCTGCAGAGACTCCAGGGTTTTGCTGAAGCCTCATCTCTTCCTGTCCCTGAAGCCAAGTTACATCTTTGATAATCAAAGAAAGGCTGCTTGTAAAAAATGCTTTTTCCTTTTGTAAGTACCGGTTCCCTTCTTCAGGCAATGTCCTTTGCCACCCAGAAATCAGTTTGGTCACCTGTTTCTTGGCTACCTGCTCATCTGGCAGAGTATTATTTGCTTGTCCTTTACCCAAGGATAACAAACTCATTCAGTTTTGTGGCCTTCTGCTAAATACAACAGCTTTTCCAACCTGCCCTAGGTGTGCCAAATCACAACAAGGAGGTTATGTTGTAGATACGGAACCGACCAACACACACAGGGGGATAAAGATACATTCAGCCACGTACCAACCCGCCACACCACCGACGGACGCAAAGCCAACAAGTTTCACAGGCATACTGATTTCGTTAAAGCTTTTGGTCGAGTGTCCTCCCACCAGCAAAACAAAACGCCAGCCAATCCTTATCCTTTTAAAACACAGGCATTGAGAAAACCGTGAAAAACAGATTAAAAAAAATTTTGCTTTCTTTCCAATAGCGACCAAAAACAAAATCCTGAAGTCTCTCTGTGGTGAAAAACAGTTACGGATGCCTCTCCCTCAGGCACGGGACGCAGGGGACCAAAGACTGCTCTTAAAAAACAATTTAAACTATTTGCCCCCGGTTACACAACGTGAGGCACGGTTACATAAGACGGTCCATGTCTCCTGATGAAATCGGTGTCCATAGGCTTCTGGGAGCACATTTGCATTTTTAGCCTTCTCTTAATCCACAAAAGAACCTTACATGTATCAAAGTTGCATCTTGTCCTTGAATGTTCCTTTTTTCTCTAAACTCTCTAGTTTATTTGACGGTTTATCTGTTGTCTTCACTTTCTTTGCAGCCTCTTGATACCATCTGTGAATTTGATTGATGTGTAAGTTTTCTTCTGTTATTATTTTAGGTCAGTTATAGAGAAGTGAGTATTAGGCTCAACACTAATCCCCAGTGAGCTCCACTTTGCTATTTTACCACTCATAATTGCTTTGGTTTGTGATTTTTCAGCCAGTTTTGTATTAAAACTGCAATTATCCCTGTGGTTTTTTGGGTTTTTTTAAAGAAATTGTTTAAATTGGATTCCCTTTGTTGAATGCCTCAAATTTTTGCAGAAAGTTTTTTCCTTTATCTAGTGAAAGTACAAATGAGTCAAAGAATGGAACCAAGTTTGCTCGGCTTCTCTTCAACCCATGTGGCCTGCAGCATCTCCAGTTATATATGACTGCTTACATGATTACTTCTGTACTTACTGTACTGTAAAGGCAGTATACGTACTGTACACTTCTATACATAGCATACTTCTATACATACTGTATGGAAGTTGGGATATATAGGACTCATCCACAGCATAACAAAATTTTACTGTTGACTTGCTATAATGACAGTTGCTTACTCTTGCATATTTGAAGATACAGATTTTTTACTATCAGAGCAGGACCTGAAATTCCTATTCCTTACCTCCTTTTCTTCTTCCAGCTAAGATGGAATGAGAACTAGCTCAATATTTCTGTTTCCTTATAGATGCTTGCTTGATACAAAAGTTGAAAAATGAAGGGGAACTCCTTCTCATTCTAGGAAAAAAAATTTTTTTTGATGTTTCCAGCCAAACATTAAGCATTAATTAATTAAATACCACGTTAAAGAAGTCTAATGCTGGTCGCACACATCTTTCTCCTCTAGAATAACACACTCTTAAAATAGCACAGTTTCCACCATGAAGCAGAGAGCATAGAAAATGCTTGATATCCAGATCAACTGGACCCTTCCTTGCTCTTCATGTCATCTTGTGCCTCGTCCAGCGTCACCACGAGATGACAGTATAAGGAAATTCCTCCACCCCGACTGGCCACCGACCACTGCTAACCTCAGTATTCAGGGCTGGACGGTATATGTGCATCTCCCTGTCCTTACAGGCAGCTGGTCTTACAATTTTCAAGCTATTTATCAGAGGTCAGGGTGCTGACTTCACTTTGCTCTAGCACATTTCAGCTAAAGCACAAGAAATGTTATAAGATGACAGAAAAACACCTAACGTAACCCTGCATTCAAGGAAATGGTGTTGCCAAACTAGGGGAGAGAAAAGGGTTTTTTAAATATTTTGACTGATTTGCCACTTGTGCTTTCATGTCTGCCAGTCATAGCTCCAACAAGACTTGTCAAATTCTTTTTCTAAGAGGAAGATGCGAATTTTCTTCCTGTTTTGCTCCAAGAGGAAAGCAAGGAACAGGGAGGTGCCTGCAGGAGTCTTCTGCAATCTTTCCGTACACTAAATATTTCTCCCTCTGCACTTTGACAGCATAATTAGGAAGTCCTCATTTAGAATTTGAATCTTTAATCATGGTTTTCCTAATAAAATCCTCTCTAGTTTGATGGACTTCATGTTAGTTCTCCTTGAGTGAACCCCAAACTGATTACATGGGAGGGAGCATTATCTAATTAATTATTTAGAGAAACAACTCTCAAATTACACACAAAGCTTGAGCAGCATATGGTGATTCCGTTTTAATCCTCTACTCCAGAGTCTAAATCCCAGGTAGGGGACTACGGCCAACTTGCACCTATACTACCTTGGAAAATGAACTTGTCCTTATGGATTTTTCATCATTTCATCCACAATAACGGAGAAGCCTACACCCATCCCAGCTTAGAAAGGATGTGTTACATGTCCGCAAAATCCACGTGTTCACCACATTTCTGAGCAGTTCCTCAGTTTTTCTATACATTCCCAGCTCCATAACACTCACTCCCATCATCGCCCCTGCGATGCCACCCTCGTTTGCCCAGGCACGTGCTTACTGAGCACTCTACTCCTGACGAGCAAGTCTCCTTGAACCTCTTCAATGCAAGAAGCCCAATTTCTTACCATTTCCTATCTATCTTAGAACACAGGTGCCCCAGATGGACTTAAGGAAACAATATTGGGGTTTTGAGATTTGTTAGCTCTGATGACTACTCACGAGCCTATGTGGAAGTTACTGAGCACGTTAACAGCAAATTTCACTCCAGACACTCTATAGCTTCAAGCTTCATCTGATCTCCAGTATAAAGCTAAAATGGCTTCAACGTTGTTTAGACAGAAAAAAAAAAAAAGCACTACAGAGAAAATCTAAACCCTGCTTCAAAATGCAGTGTTATGTTTTTCAGGCCAAACGCCCACACAAATAACAAACCTGCAGCCGTCTTCGTCAGAGCTTCGTGCATGGCCCGAAGACCAACCAACCGCTAATCCTAAGCAAAGCCGCAAGAAACCCTGTGCTGCGTCCAGCCTCTTAAATCCACATGGTGGCCCACAGCTTACCTGTCCCCAACCCCTCTCCTTGCGCCGTATGGACCACGCTCCCACCTCATACACCAGCTATTCTCCCAAATCCAAACACGGCCTTACAACGTCGCTTCTTCCAGCCCACCGCCGCGTTGGCACTTCCCTCCACGCCAGGCAGTCTGCGTGCCGCTACCCAACCCCAAGGCGGCACTGCCTACCGAAATCCCCATCCGTGGCTTCAATCCACAAAGTACCAAAAAGCATGGCTGCTCTCTCGCTGATGCACCAGGCTAGGGGAGAAGAGCAGCAAAACCGAACCCAGGTTGCATCCTCTACTGGTTTTGCATCATAGGCTCCTGAACAGAAAAGCAATGATTGATGTGAGCATTTAAAAACCACGTTTGGTACAGGACTGGAGAAGAAAGCAGTCCTCCACTGGGAAGGATGCTTGAGCTGGTGTTTATTTCTCCCAAAGCAGCAGCAGGTTTCTCAGTGCTTTAGTGAGAGCTGCCGTAGGGTGTGCTGCGTTGGGTCTCTGCTCCGGGATCCGAGACAGCGTAGTTTCACCAGCGTGACACCAGCAACCAGTCTAAATATTGCAGGAGAGGCAGGCGAAACCATAGCGTTGACCCTACCTACTCCATGCTTTTTGTCTGCCTGCTTTCAGCTGCGCATTGCGTAGGCATTAACCAGTTATTTGCCAGCTCTCTCCCTCCACAGTTAGCAGTTACTCTTCACACATTCTGTGCTTTTTTTCCCCAAAGTTTCTCTCTTTCCTCTTGCGTCACAGGTTTCTGAATACTCTTGTAATAGTAACTAAGTAGAATAACAGCTAACCTCTGCTGGGGTTGGAGCAAGAGTGATCTATATTTACAAAAATCCCCTAAATAAAGGAGAGTAAAACCATGAAGTAAAAGTTCTAGAATGCCCCAAATCAGTTTGAATATATACAGACAGTACAGGGAGGCAATCGGCCCACCTAGATGTACGCACATGCATCTGTGTTGAGCTCTTGACTCTAGATTCTCTCTCTAAGCAGCAATGCTGTTGTTGCGGCTCAACGGCCTGTGTTATACACCTGCTCCAGGACAAAACTCAGTCACACCCTGGAAGTATTTCTCCTCTCCAAGGACTAGAGAGGAAGTTCAGATGTGGTATCTCAGCTGCCATCCTCTATAGTTGTTGGGCTGAATCCTACCCTACCTGCTGGAGCAGCAATGGAAAGAACAAGTTTGGGGTTTTTTTTTTTTGCTCTTCATCAGAAGAAACCAAAAGTTCAGATTTGTAGTGGGACTTTGATCCGCTCCAAAAGCTCACAACCTGGGCCCAGTATTCCTCAGATAAATCGCTTCAGTATCTCCTAGCAGGCTGGTGGCAAGGTTGTCCTCTCTAGTTGAAGCTACAAGGCCTGCAAAAAAGGAATCCAAGAGCTGCACGGGGAAATCAGAACAAGCAAGTGGAAATTACAACTCTCCAGCTCAAGGAGGAAGAAAAATCCTTCCAGGCCTGTGGCTCTTGCTGCCCTTTCTGCGCAGTGAGACAGTGCTAGGAGCTATGCAGGAGGTGGCCTCGTGCAGCAAGGCCTGTGGAGTGCACGGAAAACCTCTCGGGTTGAGTAGTTATCAAACCCAGATCTCCCACTTCCTAGTCAACTTCTAAAGTAATATATCAAAGGCACTTGCCCCCACATTTCCAGTCCGCTCCTCCTCCCAACTCGTGTTGCAGTGGCTACTCTTGCTGTAACGCGGGTCGCATTGGCGAGATGCGCGTATCCTCCAGCAGGCGCCATTTCCAAGATTGAGGCCTAATCTGTACATCCCAAATGGCCCTGCAAACCTGACACGGGTGCCAAAAGCTCAGTTCAGCTTTTTATTATTTAAATAACTTCACTGGAAAAACTGCGGCAATGACAGCCACGCAGGTTGCTGTACTAGGTTTGGAAAGAGAAAGGATTTGTGGATCGCTCCCTTCGGCTTACGCAGACCTGACCTCGGTCTAGATTTTTCTTTAGACACCCACTGTCTTTGACAGAGCTGGGCCTAAGGCAACAGTGACAACTTGCCTCTCTCGTCGCAACCAGAGAGAGACAAATCATTCAACAAGTGGATCTAACAACATAAACAACATATTAGTCTTGCACGTACAGTGTAGAAACAGTGGAGTTCTCGTCTTGCTTCCTGTTTTCTTCCAATGCATGATTTCATCAACTTCATCATCATGCACAGGGTAATTCTGTTACTATGGTAAACAATTTATCTCTCTCACTTTATTAATAGTCATTCCAAACAAGTGAAAAAAATTGAATATACAAATTTAGATTTATGCCTTTGGCAAAGGCAGACTGTTTTGTAGATTAGCAGATATAACCGCCCTACCCGGAAAACCTTGCTATCCGAGGCTTGTGTTATGTTTGCACAGATGTTCACAAATAAATTCAGTCTGTGATTATTTTCAGATTAATGGCATCCTGCTCTATTAGAGCATTGCCAAATCATCATTTTATTGCCAGTCTTGCAAGGTTTTGTGCTTTTTTTTCTAAAGCTCCAACTCTAAAAGACATGTGATTAGCCAAAAAACTCAGTTTTCCTTTCTTAAGTCTCAAGCAAGCCTTGTCGCAAGCTTGACTCATGTTACCCTAGGGGCCCAAAGAACAGGAGTTAATCTTCACATTTTCTTAATCACTCTCCAGACTTTTAAGGGTCTGACTCATGATTTCTAATGCCTACAGTTAGCAATACTGCATATATATTACATGTGTCATATCATCCATCTGCCAGTAAGCAAAATCTTTATGCAGTGTCCAATTAGTTACTACTCACACTGTTTCTAATAAGTGTTTTTTTTAAAAAATGCACGAATCTCCGATGCCAAAGAAGTTAGATCACTGCAGTAGTCACTCACAGCAACAGAAAATAAATTCCTCATTAATCTGATTAAAAAAATTAGTAAAATCTACCTCCTACTCAGTCATGCATGTGAAACCTAAACAGAACTACTTGAGATTTCTTAACTCAGCAGCCTACAAAACAGAAGGTTGTAAGGCATGAAAACTCTTACTAAATATCAACCATGGAAGCATTCGCTGTACTGCCGTCATTAAAATACAAGTGTAACAGGCAACATGTGAAGGTTTCTTCTATCTGAGGAGACTCTCATGGCATGCTTCCCAGTGCCCCCAGCCCACCAGTGGAACACCGCGAGCACCTTCCGCGTGGGCTGAGGGCACTTTGCAACGAGCTGCAGGTAACCTTCGTCCTGCCACTGAGACCGACACCTTTGCCAGGTCAGCCATGTAGCAGCAGATTTGTCACATACTGTATTTCTAAGAAGCTTCTGCAAAAGGAAGGGCAGAATACCTCCTTGCTCATAACACGGCATGGTAGCATTTCGATGTTTAAATCAAAATTGATGGCAAAATTTGATGTTTTGATTACTCATGTTGACATTTAATCAATTTTATACTTCAGAGAAAGGCCCTCATTTACAAAACTGGGCATCAAGTAACCAAGACAAAGCAGAGAGCCACATTTAAAACAGAAAACATAGAAATACATACAGTAGAACCAATTTCAGGCATATTTAAATTATCCAGTAACTTGACTATATATTCTCACTATTCGATTCACCTGACTTTCATTTTGGCTCTACTTTCGAGCCTACAAATAAGATCCTAATTATATTTAACACATATCTGATGATTGTACCTCAAAATGAATCACAAAGATCTAAACATTTAAGAAAACTATGTGCAACTTGCTCTAGTCTGAGTCAGAACCATTCTCCTCCTCTCCACAAATCTCATGAGCATGTTTTTGTAATTGTCTAGACTACTAGGAAAATATAAGCAAAGAAAGATGAAAGGGAGTCAAGTAAGAAAGTACTTGGGAGATAGCTTTGTTTCAAGGACTTTAAAAACTTAATTAGATTGGTAATTATTAATGACTTATCATTAAAGACTAGAGAAACTTTAATAAATTGAACATGTACTCAACATTCACAGATCTTACAGGCACAACTGGTATACTATACTGCTGTGATGGAAATGTCTGCTGTTCATTTTGCCAGGAACTAAACACATTTATCTCTACATTTCTCACTATATAAACACACTTTGTTTTCTGGCATCGCACTGAAATATCCCCATGAACAAACATATTGTACGATTCAACGCTTAAATACCTGGGTTTCTTTCCCCAAGAAGTAGATCCAGTATCTTGTCTTGATGAGAGAAAAAGTGACTCTCAGTTAAAACCTTCCACCACTTCTAGCAAGAAAATAGGAGAGAAATTGCTCCACTCCTTAGCAGACACTTTTAAAGGTCTGTATTAGTGCCAGGATTTATCAATTTGCATCCCACAGGTTTGTTCACTTCACATAATGTGAGCGACCACTCCCAACTGACACAGGAGGAACATGCACTTTTTTGCCCCCTTTTTTTTTTTTTTTAAAACAGATTTCTCCTTTTCATCTGTGAGCTCATGTTTATACTTCACTGATTTTATTCAGCTTGCTATAATCCTTAGCCTTAATGCAAAAAAAAAGTCATCTGCTATAGGAATTAGAAGGGGAAAATACATAATGCATGTAAAAGGGAGGATGCATTGAGTTAGATCTTAGTAAGCATCTACATCTGCCACTCAGTCACTGCGGAGAGCCCTCTCCCAAGGCAATATATATTCCAGACTTTGTTTTGGGAGCTGGGGGGGAGATGAATTGAAGTAAAAACCACCAAAAATTTGAGGCAGAAACACTGCATTGGTACCTCTGACTGTAGAAATCTAGTACCTGTACTCACTAATTTCGTACAGCAAAACGATGCAGCTATCCAAAAAGCTGAAAATCCCTCCAAATTCATTGTTTAATAAGCAAGTGAATAAATCGACTATGTAAGCACATCCATGTTGTACTGATGAGGTCAAATGCATTATGGAAGTAACATACCATCCAGGCCTGTTGTTCAGGGAACCTCACTACACTGAGATGTATTTACACAGAAAGAGAAACACGTAACTTAACTTGTTAATGCAATTAAATGCAATCACCTTATATCGCAAAGGAGATTCTACACTACACAGGACAAAAATGTATTTCTTGATGCATTTGGTGCAGTATGCTTACATTGCATATTTGGCATTTTCTCCTTGAATTTAGAGAGTAGAGTTTGTGCGCCCTGAAGTGCAAACTTGCTTTCCAGCTCTGTTAGTAGGTCAAGAAGTTAAAAGCAAATCAAACATGCACCAGGCCAGAAGTTCAGACGTGGCTGTCTGTCCAGGAGCTGTCAGCATTGTGCTGTTGTACAGCTAAACTACCACACCAAAGGCTTGACTTGAGACTCAGGTAAGGATAATACCCATTGCTGCCTCCTCCCCTGTCCTGAAAAGCTTATTTCCACCCCAGCATACATACTTCTGGGAAACGCCCTTAAGACTCCAGAGGGGAAAATGTGTAATTTTCAAGAAATGAAGGATTTAATATATACATATGTATTTTAACTCCAATAACAGTCTCCCCAGTGTATTTCCCAAATGTCTTGATAACACTTTTTATGATGCAAACATGAAAAGCAGTAACAGCTTTTTATTTCCAATCAGCTTTTTATTCCCTCTTTGACTGCAGACATTCCTCTCAGAATAATCCAGAGCAAGTTCATCCTGCACTACTGTTTGACAATTTCCCACTAAATATTTCAGACACATGCTGTTAGCCCACACCAAATGCCAAGTGAAACCCTAATATCTGCGTACGTTTGCTTTCAGAACAGGACATGGAACATACTTTAAATCAGGACTTGGCCACATCTGCCTCGGTCATCTCAGCAGAAGAAGATACCACGTGAAAACCTGAGCTTTCAAACAGGAGCTTGAAATGGAGATTGAAAAACATAGCAACGCAGTAGCAAAATGAAAGGCAACGCAACAACTCTAGATAGTGCACATGTAAGAACAGTATGATTTTTTTTTAAGCACAATAGGTACAGAGTAAAGCCTAAAATTAGGAATAAAGCTGAAGTTACATTCTGTTAATACATTCTTCTTTGGTAATCTTTACAACCTACGTAAAGCACTTTACATACAGTTTCATACATCTGGCACAGTCTCAAGTTACTCCAGTACCTTCACGCTGACAGAGCAGGTACTGAAATTGGGAGTATTTGCGCAGACTGCGCATCTCGGGTACCTTCACGGCAGCACGCCTGACATGCCACATCAGCTCCATTACCTGCTTCTAATCCCATCTGCGACTGTTCTCCTCTGCCTTCTCCCAAGAATGGTCATATTCAAAACCCTACACCACACCTCACGTTGGAGCAGCCGACTCTTGAAGGCAAGTGCAAGGACTTGCCTTCAGCAGAGAGATTTACCAGTTTAAGTATGCACTATCATCACACTGGTGTAGTTTCCTTAAATACACAAACAAAACCCCCTTAATTTGGAAGCGGAGCACGGGTGCCAGTGTACACTACTGCTGCCCACTAACCTGCGTTCCGAGCTCCGCTCCTCCTCTGCAGAAGACCGTCTGCGATGTCTGCTGGCAGACTTGCTCATGTGAACGCTCCCTACCCCGCTTCAGTCAGTTTTTCACGTTTCTTCGGCTCACCTAAGCTGTTTTGACTGAATCAGGTTAGAAACCATTGATATGAATAGCTCTGCAAACAGCGGCCAACAAATGACAAACAGCCAAATGCAGGAACCTCTTTCATCAGTTCAGATGGATACGAATCCCATCAAAAAATCTAATCGTTCAAGGACATTCAAAGAGTTATAGATTCACACCAACAGTACAACTATACTATTAAGCTTCCCCTAGCCACATGAGCCCTTGAATATTCTATTCAAAGCGAATTTTGGCGGCCACACTGTTAAGTCTCTGTATATTCTAAGACTAGTAAGAACTACCCTCTTACACAATCTGGTTCAAGTTTTGGCAAGTTTCTTGCACTGCTTCAGCTTTTTTTTTTAAAAAAAAAAAAAAAAAAGTCTAAAAATAGGAAAGCAGTAAAAGAAGGGTGACAGTAGATGCCAAAGATGCACATTACTGTAATTGAATATATAAACCTAAACTTTTTAAATTCAAAGAGATAGTGACTGTGGAAGTCAAGTCAATTAGAAGTGTCAAAAAGTGCAAAAGGGTACTACTTTTGAGAACAGCTTTTTAGCTGTTATGAGAGCAAGACAGTTTGTAATATTATATCTAATAGCAGCTTCAAGAGAATTTTACAAAAAAGTTTGTTCACATAAAGACTACACTAACCAGACCTTCAGAATTCCACACGCACACCCTCGCCCCATCTTTTGAGAATCATCACAATGTATCAACGAGACAATACTGACGGTATTAACAACCCCTGCAGAAATTGTCATTTTAACAGTTTAACACAGTCACACAGTAAGGTTTAAATGCCGTTCTTAACTCTCCTTATACTCACAGGTACCAACAGTGGAAAAAAAAAAAACAGATTTGCCATATTATACACACTCTAACGTTCCTGCAGTAGAAAGGATTAAGGATGGAGTTTCAGGTAGTATTCCAAGATTAATCTCATTAGGTAATCATTAGTATTTTGTTGAACTGTCTTTTTAGAAAAACAAGGTCTAAGCCTAGACATGTTTGCAAAGTAGATTTTGAGGTACTTGGATTCTGCTAGAAATTCAAAACTTCTGTAATTTCAAAAAGACTAAAGCTTACAAATGGGTGGGGTTTTTTTGGTACAACAGAAATGCATTTACCAAGAGTAGCACTACTGAAAGGTGATCTTTAGAAATAACAATCACCAAATCTGCATGCATCCATGTCAAACATTAACTAGATTAACAACCATGAAGTTTAACAGACTCTTTACAGCAGCTTTTCTAAAAAGGAGAACCTGAATTGCTAAAAGCAAGTTAACCCTTACCTTTTCAGTTCAAAAGCTTTAACACACCAGCACACTCTGAAACGTAAGTGACAATGAATGCCAACAGTAGATTTCAGATTTCCTTTGACCTCTTCGACTAAAACTTGCCATTTACATTTGAAAGATGATTCCTGCTAAGTACAGGTTTCTGCAGATCTGGGAGGAATGCGGTGAGTTTTGCTTTACAGGCAAGTGTTCTAATGGAAGTTTTCTGAACTAGGAAGGATTACAGAGTGATTAATGCAGTAGTCTGTGAGCCTCGAGTCGTAGTTTTCTCCCAGTGCTTTTAAAATCTTGACATAACAGAGGATTCTGAAGGCCACAGTTCTAAGTCATAGACAAGGCTCTGTGACAACCAAGACAAGAATTCTACTTCAATTACTGAGTGTGTTGTCAGATTTCTAGGAACTCCATTCTCACTGAATTCCTATTTCCAGAGCTAAAGCATTTAAAACTGTCTAAACAGACATTCTTCAAGTTTGTAGACGAAAACCCAATGATACTGAAATGGCTTCTCTCCCTATGTTGTCAGTGCTCCCACCTCTCATTATATGCACACTTAGCAATCTCAGAAATACTAATCAAGCACAAACAAGACATTTTAGACAGTCAAAATCACACATTTACACAGCAGCCACTGTGAATTTTATTAAGAAGTGTTTGCCAGTTAAACTGCCATCACTTTATTGACTTCTCTGCTTACTTGTAGAAAATCAGTTCTTTCATAATGGCTCTGGAAATAATTTATTGCCATGTAAACGTTGAATCATTGGCAATGTACGCTCTCCTTGGAACTCTGGCAGCCTTACCATGAAAAGAGCTATGTACACCTTTGCAAAATTGAAGTAAGCAACACATCTTTCATTCAAGCAACAAAGTCATTCTTGATGCAGATGTCATGCTAGCCAAACAGCAAAAACACCTTTACATTAAGCAATCTTTTCTATCATGACAGTTCCACAAAATGAAGTGCAATTTGTGAGGAAAAAAATCCATAAGATACCAGTTATGCATTTTCTTCACATAACTGTGTAGTCAAGTCTTATTTCTCAGGCTGGAGAGGTTGAGCTAAAATGAAACACAGCATGATGATCTATCTTCACGAAAACGTCCTGTTGCTAATGCATCTGCTTTTGTCTCCTTTCCTCTTTAATTGTCCTATGCAGTCCTATGCATTAGAAGTCAGAACAAGGCTTCTTCATTCATCTGGAGTCAGAGTTATATTCAGTCCTCTAAGTAACCCACAATGCAGTCTATACACATATCTGAAAAGTTCTCCATTTCTAAGTAATCCAACCATCACAGAAGATATTTCCCTATTTCTTCAACTCCAGAAGTTGCTTTAATTCCTTTTTCATATTCATCTTGTAGCCACGTGGCAAAATAGCATTGTCATGGGCTACATATAGTAGGATTTAGCCTTTATTAAGAGCTTCAGTAGATTGCCCGAGGATTTTTAGTACTGTAGTAGGCTTCACATGCAGCTACATAAGCAGATTCTGGGAAGAAATCATCATGGTATTCCGCTAAAAACCTAAGAAGAAAGCACACCAAAAAAAGAACAGAACATGAAACATTTAAGAGAAAAGCTATTTTCAAATTAATTTTTAAACTCAGCAAAACCACAGCCTGAGAATTAAGAATTATTACACTTTGAAATTTGGCATACAAAAGACTTGCCCTATTTTTACAGGTTTTACATAGTGAGAAACAGCCTTCCCCTATCATTCTCAAATCCAAATAGCATTAAAAAAATTTGCTCTAGCTCAGTAAAAAAAAAAAAAAATCCAAAAGTTGAAGCTACACTCAGAAAAGAACGCAAAGTACTATCACAGAAGAAAACAAAAAGCGAAGAGATCTCTCTGCAACTTCTGTCAGTCACCTGCTCAGCATACTCTTTTCATTTATGTCAAAACCAGAATTTTCAGTTATCACTATGTCAGTATCTTATACAAGTAGCCAGTAACCATTAAGTCAAACTGTATCTTTTAAGGTAAGTAAACCTATGATTTGTTCTTCCATGTGCCCGTGCATTTAGGGTCTCCACTCGCCATGAGTATCTGATTTAAATATGGCTCTCAAAGACAAATACACACCTTTTGCAAAACCAGTATTTTACCAGGTCTTCCTGCTCTGCTAACATGCAATTCTTTCTTTGGTTTAGGACCGAAAATAAACAGTGTTGCTACTAACACCAGTAACAAACAACTAAAATGACTATAAGCTCTCTGCTCTTTCCTTTGTATACAAAGATACCAGGTATACAAATAGGGGCAAAAAGGCAAAACAGTTCTTAAACCTTGAAGTACACAATCAAGCTGTACTTCAGAAAAAACCACAGACCTTCAAAAATACTTGGATATTAAAGATCAGCATCAATAAACAGGGCAAAATGTTAGCTACAGGTTCTCTGAGTTAGAGTAGGAAGCAACAGAAACAACAGCAGTGTCATTTGCAGAATCTGGTTTCTCTCAAGAACCACTGGCTAGGGAGATGACTTCCCTATTGGAAGCTAAAAATACCAGTTTTGCATAACCAATACTGTGGACACAGAAAGCCCAAACTAAAAAAAGAAATAAAAAAAGTACAGGTGAATACAATAAAACCACAATGTTTATCCAACCTCACTCACAGCTACACTGTCTGAACTAGGCATGTCCTTTGATCTCGAGAGCCAAAGCATCGAAGAACACTGGCAAGATTCTCTATATAAGGCATTCTAAATTTAATCATGAATATAGTAATTGCTGATAGCTCATAGAGAAAGGTTACAGCACAAAAACACATATAAATGAAAAAAAGTTGATCCCCCCCCCCCTACTTAAACACAAGCACCAAACAAGTGCGAAACTGGAGGAATAACTGGTTACATCCTACTAATTCTAGGAAAAGCAGTGAGAAATGCAAGATTTTTTAGAAGAAATCAATGCTTCAATGTGTCACCACTTATTTAGAAGGCACTTGGTCAACTTCCTCTGTACTTGCTTATTTCATAGGAGTTCTGCAATTAAACAGTACAGAGGGACTTAGGGTGGTTTCTGATGTAAAACATCTCAGGTTTAAGACACCCAAGTGAACTGGCTGGACAACCAATATACATCCAGCAGATGAAACAGCAGCTTGTTTTTGTTTTTAAACATTACCTAAGGAACTGAGCAGAAAAGGCTCTGTTACATGACTATTAACAGCATTTAATCAAGCACATAATTTCTGGCAATATTCAGCTGCGCAGGTACTGCCAAAAGCGAGAAAGATCTCTCTTGTATTTAAAGCTAAGATCCAACTGGCTCTACCACAGAATGACACCACATAAGCTATCATAATAAGTGTGTAATAACTGGGTAAATTTAAAGTTCCACACGGTCTTCATTCACGCAATCCTAAGTGCCTTCGCATACTTTTTCTTAGAAGTATTCGTACTGTGCTAGTTTCTCACTGGGTCCAACAGCAGCTTCCAATTTTATTAAACAGCACAAAGCAAAAAGGATTACGTAATTAAGGTTGAGATATAATTTTTTAAAAGCTGCTATGAAAACTATTTTGCTAAATTAAAAAAATGGGTTTTAATATTACACCGTGTTAGTTGCATTATACCAATTTCCTATTCACAGAAGTAAAGGCATTTAAATAAAAGAAATAAAAACAGCAGCGAAATATTTTCCCCTGAAAGAACAAAAGACAGTCACAATCAATGCATCAAACAACTAAGCAGTGAATCCAAATTAGTTAAAACTTTGGCAAAAGAATGAACCAGAAAAAATAGTTTTATTCTTTTCTTGAACTAAAAAACCAGGACAAGTCTAAATTAAAACCACCAATACTTGATTAATACACTGTTTGAACCCCACTACTTCGTAATTTACTAGCCCTTGTCATTAAAATCATTGACCTACTTTTCTAGGCTTACCAGGCCTTAAATTGCTCTAATACTTTATAAAATGCCTTTTTTCATGAGATAGAGATACCCCTTAGAAAATAAGCCAAAGAAACACAAAACCAATTCACACGGTCAGATCCTTCTAATCCTCACTGAAACATGTCGTTCATTTGCACTAGACACACACACATTACTCTAGGACAACCACTACAAACCAGTACTAAAATTATAGCAACTTAGAAGCTAATAAAATACCCGAGTCACCAACTGTTACGACCTCTGTCGTTAGCGACAAATCACTTTCTGGGATATGTGTGGTTGGTATGCAGCTGAGTGTGATAAGGCCTAAAACTTAACAGACTTGAGTCTAACTTTTAACATACTTAGATTGTACAAGATTTAAAGGCCATTTGTGGCTCATCTTATTAACAATTCTTCACTAACATGCGTTAATTACTTCAAGAGATAAACAGGGAGTAAAAACTACAAGGGCCAACCAAATTCTTAGTGTTGCCGGCTAACATTCTGTAAAACACAGTACCAGATCATACCAGGCGGTATGTTTTAAAAGAACATCAATAAAACAAAGGAACCTGTAGAGGACATTGGGTATATGACAGTTCCAAGAATTTTAAGGGCAAGTAATGGGAAACAGGTTCATTTTCTCCTACAAATTTCCTGACTTTTGCTTAAGATCATCAGTCATAAACACCAGTTTGGTTCAAGCTAAAGTGACACCTGCTTGTGGCACAGCTACAACTCAAAAAAAAAAAAAAATGCAGATAGAATACATGCAGTCAAATGTACATCTCTCTGTTCTTAATGTAAGTTGTGAGAAGCAAAATACCCCAGAGCTAGCAGATACAAATTACTTTCCGCAAAGAAGCAGGAGGAAACAGGCAAAAGAACACAAGGTCGGTTTCTGTCCCAATCCCCTGTATATCTGCATACAAAGAGCAGGCCCTTCTGAAGCTGCTTTCTATTCAAATTACATTGCAGTGCAGAAAGCTGGCACAGAAATATTAGGAGTCTCATAAGACTCTTAGCTACTGGATATTTCACTAACGCTTTGCTCTTGGAAGAGCTGAAATAGCACAAAGACCAATTTCACTGGCACCTGCAAGTCAAGAGCCAAGATTTAAAAATAGAGGGAGCTGTACTTGGCAACCAGAGCCAATGTTCAGCTACAGATCAGAAAGCACATTGCTATTTCACTATTCAGAAATTGTTTCGTTAATTTTAACTTACAAATCTGATAAATTCAGTCACCTGTTGCATGATTGCCTTTTTCATTTTTGTATTTTTTTTACAGAGTTCATATGCGTACTGCTTACGAGTAACTGAGTTTTGAGACGCACAGTCCACACAAACATCCTGACGTAAGACTGCACACTTTTTTCTCATCATGAGCATCCACAAAAAGAATACTTACGCTTTACACTCCTGCTCAGAACATAGACGTAACAGGACACAATGCAGCTATTCACTTCTCTACCATAGGTTCCTAGAAGAGCAACACTTCAGAAAGGACTAGAGGGGATGGAGACAAGGGAAACAGACATGTGGGCAACCTAGCTTGAAGAATTCCGATGTTCTGATCTTCAGGTGTAGCAGTCCATAAGCGAGTTTACCTCGGGTGACTCCAAGCAATAGCCTCACAAATATACTACCACATGGCTGAGAGTTACGCAGGCAGATCTAGCAATAAGAGGCATAGAACTATTGTTATCCACGTTAAAAGGCCACTTGACATATATATGTCAGGAACATTTCTCAACAGAATCACTGAATTAATATGAGCTTTAAGAGCGTCATCTGGTAGCAAAAATGTCCTTGTCTTGGCAGCATCAACACAACCTATTACCTGAACAGTCTCTGCATGAAAAAACCTCACTCTTCTAAATGTCAGCTACCATCACATGAATAAACTCAGACATGTCCTAAAAAGTGTGAAAATTATGAAGAAAGGAAAACCTTAATAATTTTAAGAAGGACAACCTCAGCCATAAGGTATAAGAATAGAGTTAAAAGGAAAAACTTCCAGGAAGGTGACATCTTAACACACTTTCACTAGAGCTCTGAGTTCTAGCAGGTAAGCAGATGCTTTGATGAGATCAGTGGCCTGGGTAGATGCTGTTTGAAAGGCAACTGTAATGATCTATCTAAAGGAATTTGCTTAAAGAGCATGATGGGTCCTGACTCTATGAGTCACCTCATCAAAAGAAACAGCTGCTTAATCTGCAAATGACATCTCCTTCTCCAAGACAACTACTCAAATGCAGGAGTTGAAAGCTAATAGGCTTAGTTTCACACAAAAGCAAATGCCACCACCTGCCCCCCACCCCCTCCAACTGATAGGCACGTCTCCACCTGCAAGGCTGCTCAGGGTGAAAGCTCACCAACAGAAAGTTCATCATAACCCCAATGCGGTCAACAGAACAAGTGAAGTGAAAAGTTTCAGATGTTTATTCTGATATCCAGTGTCTCAAGAACAATGCCAAAGGAACCAACAGGCTTGTTTTGTTGACTGGACTCTCGTCACTCAACCACGTACAGAAACCAAGATAGTCTTCCCTGGCCTCTAAAGACCAAGTGCAGAGAACTCTGAAGATGCCAGGTAATCAGGCTGAGTGAGTGAAAATTAAATGTGGTAACTTCTAGTAGACCTTGTGGGAAAACAGTCCCACAAGAGCTCAATACAGAGGTCCTTGGCTGGTCTTGAGGATAAAGACCTGCTTTTGGCAAGGCCAGCATAGATTCCAGCATCAATTCCTAGACCTGCCTTCTAAAAAAGCTACCATAACACTTAAAGTATTTTGGGCAGCTCTCACTTCAGATGCATGATCCAAACCTCTACTATTATGATAGCAATATGCTCCTCCTTCAAATACCCAGGCACCTGATGATTTGGTAAGTAGAAGGAAGAGAAGCAATCCACATGGTACAGTTTCAGGAAGTATTTCTGCCAAAGCAATCAAACCTTAGTCAAGAACAATCAGCATGCACCAGCAGATTCTGCAGACCAACCAGAAAACAAAAGACTACTGAAAATAAGAACCTGAACAATACCAGGTATTCACTAAGAAGCTTTCAACATAAAGGTGCCAAAAGCTTGAGAGGACCCAAAATGGCAGTTACCTTCCTACCCATTCAATGAATACAGCAAAGCCCAAATACAAAGGTAATAAAGCCCTAAAATGAGACATTGCTGTGCAAGTAGAATTCCTTCATTTCAAAGTCTTTCAAAACTTAAAAAAAAAAAGTTCCTTTACCTTTTTGTGCCTCTAAACCCACATTTGTCCATTGACGCTCAGAACCCTGATTTTCTCACATTTAGGCTCCAATTCCGTAAAGTTTTCTAGTATGTCATAATTGCTATGCTGCACAGGTACTTTTTGTCAAGTAACCAGTTAATCCCAAAATTGAGAGGCAAATAAAAAAGCCCTAATCAATACAAGAAATAGTATTAGCACTGCATTCTTTGTGATCTTCCAAAAAGTGTTTTTTAATCAGCTGCCATCTTGCAACTTTATTATAAAGTCACAATGAGCAGAAACTCCATCACAAGCAACTTCACCCAAATAAAGATGTTTTCTATCCCATTCACCATGTGCAATGCTTCCTTTTTTCATTCTCAGAAAGCCACTAATAACCTCTCATTAACTGCACATTAGCACAGACTAGTGGTCATAATTCACCACTGCAATTACATATAATAAAATTACTACAGTCAAAAACCATTGTGCTGTCAAAACCAGAGATCTATTACTTAAGGATACTTCAAACAACTTGTCACTTTCTATATATACATTTTATTATCATAGGCCTTTAATTTGGTCGCATTATGATTTGGCTTCCTTCTCATAAAATACTCAACAGTATTAAAATACTTTTCTACCTGTGGAGCAGAGTGGTGCAATAAATACAAGCACGTTGTAAAACATCAAGAAAAAAAATGAGATCTAAAAAGAAAGAGACAACTTACAGGGTATACTGAGTTTGAAATATCAGTGGGTTTTTAACAAAACTAAAGCCTTTGACCATTAACAATGTAGTTTTCCATAATCTGGAATACTACATATTGGCCTCACCTAGAAAAGTGTATTAGAAATTTTAGAAGCATTATTTTAGAAATGCTTCATCACTTGCTCATTCTTCTGTATTTCATGAAAGCCAAAATACCTATGGCTTTCTGAAGTGCTGTACCATTTTGTTTTGCCTTTTTTCCTAAAACACAAACAACATTGACTGAAATTACCTCAGTGAAGATGGGTCTTGCTGTTCTAAAAAACAGACATGTTATATTCTTCTGATTTTTAAGTATCTCCTATTGGTCAACAGTCCTGAGAAGTAACCTCTCTGATCCCAAAACAGTTTTCCAAGTCCAGGCTGCATTCAGATCAATGGAAACAGCAAAACAAAAGCTGGCATCTTCTTGCCCATCATTTCTCACCACTTAAGCAGCCTCTGGAGGCATGATAGGCACCTCACAATTCAGAGAAGTTGTAAAATACAGCACATACAGCATTTTATTAAAAATAGGGCTGAAATAATGGACTCAGTTAAAAGGCAATACTTTATCTCAAAAACTATTAACAGGTAAGAAGATTTAATCTGGGGTCTTTCACTAGTAAGATTACCAGTTACTGCGTTAGCTTCCACTGCTTGCTCCTGAAGACTAAACTCAAACTGTAAGTGCAATTCAGTGAAACCAACTGGTGAGTTTGTCACTAACATCCATTTCAGACTTATTCTTCTGCAAGTATTATGAATTATTTCAGAGCTAAATAATTTGAAGACTAAGAGTTTTGTACTTAATTTGAGAAACTGAATTTTCTTTACTTCTGCAAATTTTATCATTGAGAAATCAACTTTCATGTTCTGCATGAAGAAATTTCCATTATGCATACTTGTAGAAAGCTGCACTAAGCACAAAGGGTACAGCTTCTACTTAATATGAAACTTAAAAAGATGTATTTCATACATCCCTTAAAAATGTAAATTGTCTGGGAAACTGAGATCAATCTTGTCTAGCAGCAGTCTGAGGGCATGACTGGAAAAATATTACCTATGTGGCATTTCAAAGTGAATTTAATGCATCTATCAAGTACTGAGTAAACTCAATAAAACAAGCTTCTAGACAAAGTGTTATATTAAATAAGTCTCAGTTTCTCAGCCCACATGAGATTAATAGTACAAACGTTAAATGAAACTGTAAATTTTAGCCATAAACTCATAATACAAAATTAAATCAGTATCTATGCCAGAACTAAATCAGTTGTGCACCACATGAAAGTTTCATTTAAAACCACATAAGCTACTTATGCTTGGACTACTCTAGCTAGAATTCAAAGATTCAGGAAGTTTTACTAATGTGAACAGACAGCTTCAATCCCTTGTCTGCTATCAGAAAAATAAAGAAGAGGAGAGTACTTCAGCTTGTCACTCAAGCGCAATTCACTAAAAGAAATTAGGCAGTCTTAAGTAAACTGGCTGCTATCATCTAATGCATACAGACTGTGTAGGACAGTTCTTACCTTTCAAAAGGTAAGCCAGAACAGAACTGATAGAAAATATTTTTAATTAACATCTATTAATCCTTTCCTTCCCAAAAAGGAAAAAGACAGAATGTGAAAATTGAAGAACTAGTACAAGATGTCACCTTGAGTCTTCTCTTGTGATAAGAAACAGATAACGCAGAAGTATTTCTGTGATAAAAATCAAGTCTGAACAAGTTTTTAGAAAATATAATTGTTTGACCACTTTCAATGACATATGGGACAAAGAAATACCCAAATGAAAGACATCCTAAAGTCCAATGAATACGTGTTGAAAAAAATCTCATAATTTGCATTGGTTTCTATGTTACCTATTTGAATACATGGTAGCATATCTGGTAAGGAAACTAGCCTACGAACACTATTTATAACAAAGCTACCTAAGATCAAATGCTTCCTACAGCAGTAACTGTAACTTGGAAGCTTTCTCAGGAAGGCTCTCAATTTGACCAGTTCTGACAAAACCACAGAAATCATTTCAGCATAGAAAAGAAACACTGAGAACAGCATCAGCAAAACATACATCACACTGGCTTAGAAAGCACTTGAAAAAACACACAGCCCTCAAACATTTTCTTGTACCAGATATGCAATATCCACACTATGCTTGCCTTGGGGGGCTCATTTTGGTTTAGCTGTAGTCTGTTCCTGAGGACTGAATGCCCCCTAGTACTGGAGCACACTTCTGGTTAAGTGTTTTCCAAAAGGAATCCAGCTTGTGTACTCAGAGCACTCTGCAATGCAACACAAAGCATGGTAAGTGGGAACTACCGAGAGATTTGCTTCAAAAGCACAGTTCTGTCTGACCTAAAAATGCTGATGTGGAAACATCTTCTAATTATTTTTTTTTTTAATTTCTATTTATAGATGACTATACACTTCAATGAGATGAGCAGATGAAAAAATAAGACATACAGATACTACCACTAGAACTCTCCGTTTAATCACCTCTCTGCTTGTATTGGGGGTGGGGGACGTGTTTCCTCCTTCCCTCTATTCCACTCCACCATGGCTCATCCATAGAATGGGTATGAAGAAACTGCATTTAAGATGCTAAGAGTAGAGACCTGCTCTGACCAACACAGAAGAATCTGAGCAGGCAGAGGTCTGATAAAAACTGATTTGACCCACAGTGAAGTATAAGCACCCTAAATAATATTCACTTCAAGCAAAAATAGGTTTTCAACAATAAGCACTAATGCTGTCTTGTTTAACTTAAAGATATTTTGAATACTAACAAGGGTCTGACAAAATAGAGATGTAAAAAGGAATCAGTAAAACTTAAAAATTAAAAGCTTCAAGAGAAAAAATTTGTATTGTAGAAACTTTGACATTTGAGCCATCTTTTACTTTCAGTAAACAATTAAAGTAGAAGCCTTTTAAAGTTTTCATCTCCCTGATCTCTAACAGAACTTTTGATATGCTAGTGCCACATTATGTTACTTTTCAGTATGTGGCTACTTAAGAGTCTTTGACCAAAATTAAGTGTTCCACATTTGTTCCAGATGTTTACCATTTACAATTTCTCCTGTAAGTTTTCCTTGGCAAATTTGTTTTCCACTGTATTGATGCTGCACAATACAGTTCCGCACTAGATATCTAATTACCAGTATAATGTCATGCAGAGATACTAACTACAGCACCTGACAAACAAAGCTGATCATGGTGCAGGTACGACCATACTGACTCCAGCCGTGGAGCCAGTGTGGCCAGAAAGAGTTTGGGTACCTCTACAAGCCACTGCATTGCGTAACAGAGAAATCTTTCTGTTCAAAGCTCAGTTAGAACAGATTTTTCTTTAAAAAAACCTACCATAATTAAAAACATGTTCTAAACCACAAGTTTCTCCCCCTGCTGGGGGGAGATGCAACATCAATGCAACATCAAAACTCTCAGACTATGCTCTCAAAAATAACAATACAGAGTTTGTATTTCTTCATAAAACATGCTTCTTAACCAAGTCAGACTTGTCATTCTATACATGCTAGCAAGCAAACTTCTACACTTCTTTATCACTGTGTTTATCAAAACTTTAAGTAGCGATTTCAAGTTCCCTTCAATTTGAACTACAGAATCAAAAATTTTCTACTAATCCTTATTCAATTTGTTATTATTAAAGTATTTTCTCAATTTTATCATATTCTTGTAGTTCTAGAAAATTAACATCTTATTTTAAAAACCCTTTGTCATTCCAGGACACTTAGGTCTATGTAACAATGCAAACACTGCTGTGGTACATTGTGTCACATTACCTCAGAAACATTTCGAAGTGTTTTACTAAAGCCTTCAGGTTTTTGTCAGGAAAGCACATCTTCCCCAGTATTTCTGGTAGCTTTACTGTAAATAAGAGAAATAATGTTTACACCTGTTCTTTTACAAGCAACTTCTATCTACTTTTATCCACTATACAGAAAAGAAGAATATAAACATTTCTTCTCCCTGCAGCCTCCACTTTTCTTTGCAAGTTACTCAGTGATCTTTCGAAACCTTACGAAAAAGAAACATGCTGAGAAAGTGAATGCTGCTTGGTTTAATGATGTTTGACAGCGCATTGGAATTAATGCTTGTTTACCTTTGTTAAGTGAAGGCTTACAGACCCAGTAAAAGATAAGCAATTTAGGAACAGCCTAAGAGTTTTAAACAAATTAATATGTACACTTCTCCAAGAATAAAACTAAATGTGATAAAGCAAACAGAAAATCACATGGATATGGTCACCAAAAAAACCCCCACAACAGAAAACCACCCCCTAAAAAACCCAAATAAAGCAATTTCGATTCAGCACAGTTTTGCATCAGTTTACCAAACATCCGTAGCAAATGTTGAGATCCATAGATATATGAGGGAGGTGGTGGCTGATCACTTGGTGGATAATTCTCTGGCATCAATTTCCAGGACAAAACCTAAGCATAAGACATGCAAATGTTGGTTATAAAATCTTTATAGCACCATAAATAATTTAGTCTGTGCAGAACTTCAAAATCAAAGATGAAATAAGTAATACAAACAAACCCTTTTCTTACACAGCCCTACTGTGAGGTCAATGCAACCCTTAATCACTGAATCTAGGATAGTAACATAAAAATTTGTTACCTCATTCAATTCATTGTTTCTTCTACCTTCAAAGCCAGTAAAAACTGCACTCCCCTCTTTGCTAGGAGTCAAAGTTATAGGTGAAGATGATCCACTATGGACAGGGGTTTCTTCAAAAGGGAACGAAAACCAAAACAAATTAGAAATAAGTTTTATTATCTGTTTTATGGAACTGTAAGACATTAAACATAACTAAGGCCTGCTGCTATAACGTTTAAAGTCTTAAACACTAGAATTCGATAAATGTTATCCTAAAGCAGGCTCACAGAAAAGCAGCTCCTTGAATTCTTTTGAGAAATACAGTACCAAAGTACTAAGAATAGTGCTTTGTATTTCTCCCTTCAGTATAAGCTTCAGAGATAAATGATACAAAAAGTAATTAATTCCTACTTCAATCACTCGGTTCACCGTCCAGGCAACGTTAAAAAAAAAAAAATGAACAAGACTCAAAATCTTGTTTAGAGCAATTATTTAAAGAGCAAAACCTACTTTTTTCCAGGTGCAAGAAAAGCTTTGGCATAGAAGCTGGGGTCTCGAGATGCCGTCGTTTAGGTTGCGGGGAAGCACTGCTTTCCGATAACCTGTCGCAGTTTGAGCTATGGCGCGTAGAACGTCTCAGTGACTGCAGAATTTCAGGTTCAGCTTTTCTTCTTTTTGGCGTGGCTGGCTCCCCTGTTGTAGGCTGGCTGTCAGTTGACTGAGGCGTTGGTGGATTCAACAGAGGAGGACTTGGGGAAAGCTCCTCCTGATTTCTAGGAAATAAAGGCACTTATACATAAGTGAAGAGATAGGGGATCTTCTCCCAAAAGAGATCCTTCTAGTTCCATAATCTTGTTAAATACTTATTCAAATAAGACAGTCTCCTCTCAATAACTACCAAAGTGATGAGGCCTTCTTTTAAATACTGCTTTCCGGAAGCAGATTTATTTTCAAATTTAAAAAGTTAATAAACACAAGTTTACATTTCAATGTAATTTTTTTTCCCCACAAAGTTGCAGCGTAACTCTACACCAGTCAGTACAACCTCCTTTTGAAGTTAACCAGATAGAAATTCAGAACCTGAATTCTGAATTCAGGCAAGCAATTCACAGAAAAGTTCAGCATTTTATCAAGACAATTTTTAAGTCAAAGTCTGTGAGAAATCATCCTATCCTGAACACATAACCACATTCTACTGCATTTTCCTCAGGAGATAAGCAGTATTAGACTACATACACCCAACCTACCTGTTAGTATTTGCTGAGTTTTCTTTGATGGGAAGAAAGAATTTTGATGAAGTCACCTTCTTAAATTGAGCTTGCTCGTAAGGATAGAGCAAAATTAATGGAAGTGTGAAGTCAAAGGTTATTCTCAGTCCATCCACCATCTCTTTACATAGCTCAACACTAGAGGGAAAAAAAAAAAAAAAAAGCATCACGAATTTCAAAGCTGCATGTCAAAATCTTTCAGTGCAGTTGTAGGCAATTCCCTTTTAATACAGATGACTAAATCTTAACTATGATACGCTGACTTCATCACTAAGTAATGATAAGTGATTAAAAGCATACTTAGAGACAGTGATTGCAGTTGGTAACTTCAAACGAATACAAATTTTAAAAGTCTGCTTAATAAGGTCAAACAAAATCATACAATTGTTCCATTGTATTACTATTTACTAGATTAATAAAACCTACTTTACAGTAAATAAAGTTAGTTAGTTTTTCATGGGAGCATTATTTTGTTTTTCCAAGTTTACTAGGCTCAAAAAGAGGCACCTGCCAGAAAAAATAAGTACTTAATAGATTGAATCTCTGTCTAAAAAGCATATGCAAAATTTGATCTATAGCCTCTAAGATGCGGTTAAGGCTGTGCTTAAGAGATATCCAGCGAGCCAACAAAACCAGATAAATTTGCATTGGAAATCAGTTTCCAATGGCCTGCTCCTGGTAACCAATGCACTACATTTAGAGGCTACCAGGAATTTCAGGTTTGGGCTTGTGTAAAAGACTGACGGTGCTAAGTGGTGAGTAGATGTGCTGTTACTAGCAGAACCAAGAACACCGCGTCCAGCCCATCTCCAACACCTCTCACCTCTATGAAGGTATTCATCTCTCATGCCTCGAGTGCATATATGTGTATGCTAACAGTAATTTGATTCTGCTAAAAGTAATTTGATTCTGCTACAGTGACCCACGTTAGAAATTCCATACCTCCTATTACCATTCCATACCACTTGCTAAAACTATGCTTTGTTTTGTTTTTAAAACAATATATATAAAATGGGTCAGGGGACCACCACATGCAGAAATTCTATCCCATCCAAGAAGGTCAATTACCTTCTGTGTTAGTGCAGTAAGGGCAATACAAAAAAGTTGTCAGCTGAATCTCTCCTACTTAATGGATCACTGAAATTATACATAAATTCCTTATTAAAACACCTTCATTACTGAGGAAGTCATGTAGATATATACACCTTCAAAAATCATAATATGCGTACAACCTTCCATTTGTATTTCTGATGTCTCATCTAACTTCTTGTTTAGGAGATTATATTACAAAGTAGGAAAGTATCATTAATCTGTCAAATAATGAATGACATCAATATAAACCAAGACACTCGTGTAGACCAAAATATTGCAAGGAACAGCATAATTATGCACTATTGAAATAGAACATGGTAACAAAAGACAAGATTTCTCTTCAATAAAATACAAGGTTTCACCCCAGTGTAGACTTAGATAAAGAATCAGTCTCATCTAATATTGAGAATCTTTAACATAAGAGAAAAAATCCAACCAACCAAAAAAACCCACACTGCAAACACACAGGGTTAACACAATGCATTTCTAGCATGGTAGAAGAACATACAGCCTAGCTGAGAAAACAGCAACTAAGATGCAATCAATTTTAATAAACAGGATTGGTGTTACTACACACATTGTTTCCCTACATATCGACTCCAGGATTTAAGATGTGTCAACTGGAAGGAAAAAAAAAAAAAAAAGTCACCTGCACTTAGAGTTCTCTAGAAGTGTTTATACAAATTTTTTTATCCTTTATAAAATTTGAACCTGTTCAGTTTTATTGAAGCATGGAATTCTCATACCAGCTACTCTCTCAGTGCTCAAAAAATTCTTCGTGCAGACAATAGCAACACATTCTTCAAAACAGGTCACAATATTCTCAAGAACTTACACGAGAAAAGGGGATATTGATGCTTTTGCATAATGACTTTTCAGATTACAGAGACTCTCTTGCTGATAAACAAATTGTCAGTGTTACTGGTCTATAGGTATCTGTTAAACATTTTAAGGCCATAAACAGACATACATCACAGTATAAGCTCACAGAAGTGAACAGCCTTGAAACAGAACACAGAATCCAAGGCCACTCCTCTTGTGACAGTAGAGTAGGACTAAAGTTTACTTACTTCTTCTCTGGTGGCACATAATGAAGATTCATATTAGCGTGTGGAGTCATCTGATGGTGCCGAGATCTTTCATTGGCTGAAAAAGCAGCATTGATAGCAAAGTGTTTCACATATGACTCCAAGATGGTTATTATATTTGTCTGACAAGGAAGCTTCACTAGCTGAAAAAGAAACAACAAATCAATGTCTTACAGAAACAATTAGTAAGTATACCAAGCTAAAACAGGATCTTGTAATGTACTGAATAGTTTAGTAAGTCTCTATTGCATGAAGTTATTTCAGGAGTCATTAATTTGAACCCTTAAACTGCATTTTTTTGATCAATCCTTTATAAACATCTGGAGAAGCAAAAATATGGTCAGGTTAACAAGCTTACTACATTTCCAGCTTCAAAAAACCAATCTGCGCTCTAAAACACAATTGTGTACCAAAATGTTACATTCTTAAATATAATGACAAGTCACTGTTTTAGCTATAGAGAATTCTGCTCCCGACACTCTTTTTACTCTTCCTTATACTAAGCTCACCTTTGCAATAAAGTTCAAAAAAAGAGGGGGCTCTTATACACAAGAACTACTTTTCATCCCCTCCCCATGCACATTCATTTCATAGCTTTTATTTCATACCCGTTTTCTTCTATTAATATAGTAACAGTCTTCCTCAAGCTTCTTTTTCAAGACTTCAGGAATTTCTATGCTTATTGCTCTTTCTTCCATGTCCCTTTTTGTGTGAGTGTCTTGTTCTTCTTTCTACAACAGATCAGTGCAAGAAACAATATAAATTGGTTGTGCTTATGAACATTAGTGAAAAAGAACTTCAAAAGGCAGGATACAATACAACAGTCAAGTTTTGTCATGAAAAAAAATAATATAAAGTATAGTAAATATTTAATAGTAGCCTTACTGTAAGCAATTTAACAATACTGCTTTGAAGTCATCTGTGAATTCATTTTTTAAAACTTTTTAATTTAGCATTCGCTTAAGTATTTAACACAGAAGAATGAACAGAAATTTGTTCGGTTTTGCTGCTTCAGAGCACCCTCACTGTAATAATTAGATTCCACAGACCTTCAGAACAACTCTTTACGCTGCACTTTCTTTTCAATAATGTAGAGAAAATAAATGTTTTTTTCTTGAAGTTAGTCTTCTACAATAAAATATAAAAGCCAGAAAGATCCTGCTGCTATTAGGATTTGTCCAACCTGCATAGACCAGTAAAATTTTACAGCACCCAAAAATCTGGATAATCTAGGTTGCCAAGTTTTCACCACATAAGCTTATGTGTAGAAAGAGAAGAAAATAAACAAATGGGTATTTTTAGATTAATATCAAAGAATTCTACAAGAATATGACGTCTTCTATAATTTTCAAAAACTCAACCACAGTGAGCACCAGGAGTAAGAAAATTATACTTTTAATTCCATCTAAATAACCAGCTGAGGCCTGTATTGCATCTACTTCAATTTTTCTGGCATTTCAAATACAGATGTTTAAATTCTATTAAGTTAAGGAGCTCAGGAATATACCATTTCTGTCCTCTCGTCTATGTCACTTTCTTCACTTTTTATTTCTTCATCTGTTCCTTCATCACTGTCATCAGAAGAAGAACTACTTATAGCTGTGTAAAAGAGATTTCACACATTTATCTCACATTATTACGTTGCAGAGGTTAAGACCAATTTCAGGCCTCAATGCAAAAAAAAACAAAACCAAAACCAAACAACAAACAAAAAAACCCACCCAAACCCAAAACCCCCAAAAACCCAACAAAACAAAACAACTCACAACTAGCTTGTTATATTTAACGAGGATGAATAATTCTAACTGAATTAAACACACAAGTATTATTTACAGCACACTATAAACTTCTAAAATACGTTAAGACAAGAAGTTTACAGGAAGTGTTCTTGCATCTTCTCTAATTGAAAAACACTCACTTTTAAAAGCTTCCTACATTTCTGAACACTCACAGATCTTTTCAATTTTTACTGGACTTTAGTTCTGAACAGGGGATTAGCATATTAATAATTCAATCAGAAGATGTGGATCTGTGCAGCGACAGTTACCAGAACATCAGTTAAGCATCAGCCAGTGTTCCTGCTGGTTTTCAAGCTACAAAGAAAAAATGCTATGAAATGAAAGAGCTGGCTTGAGAGAGAAATCAGCCAGTCACCTGACAAGAAACAGACCTTTGTGCCAGGCAGACTGGGGAAAAGACAGTCTTATTACCCCCTAAAATATGTAGAAACACTAGCAAGGAAAGCATTTTGTTTCCTAACACCAAACAAAGAAAACGGAGGGCTTCTCACACCTGGTAATATTACACTAAACAAAGCAGATTAAGCTCTTAAATCACTGATCAGAATAGTTGAGTGGAAGTGACAAAAGGAAAAGCCTCTGGAACACAGGAAGAAAGGAGATAACTTAATAGATGCTTCGCATGAAACATAGTGCTCACTATTCATAAGACTGCCTCCGTATATTTCAAGCAGGACTGTGATACTCTTGTGTCATCCTAATAGTAAGTTACAGCATTCGCTGTACCCCCAGCTTCAAAAAGTTAAAGGCATCATGCCAGCTGTCAAAGAATGAAAACAAGCTCACAGTTTTCGCTACTCTCATCATTTTCTTCAGCAGGAAGGCTTTTTAATACAGAGTCAACACCAGGCAACCTGCAACGTCTCTTCTTTCTTCCCTTTCTTCTCCTACAGAACATAAAATGGTTCACTGAGATTTGGCTAATATTATTTAATTTGTTTATCCTAGCTAATTACATGCAAATGCACAGGAAACATGTTTGAGTTATTTTCAATAATTAACGTTGAAATAACTTGGACAATGCTTATTTGAGAGTAGATACCTTAATATCCGTACATTACCTCATATTCGTATTCTCAAGCAGATCCTCAAGCCATGGCTAACCAATATTAGATTATTGCCTTTGGCTGAAAAATACTTCAGGTTTTCCTAAGTTATTTTTCAAGTACATTTCTTTGGGAAGATGTAGATCCAATACACAGGCATTTCGCAGCAATAGTTAAGAATAACATAGTTATTAAGTGTTAAGTCATTTAGAGTGTTGTTTAATAACAATATGTAGGTATCTACCTTAGTATGAGAAGAGTAGCTCTCTAGAATACACTGACTATACTGAGTAGATATGTACCATCTACAGCATGAGCTTAAAGGCCAAGCTCACTTGCAGACACCTGGATGTACCTGTTTGAATCTGAAAATGAATCGCTCATTCATTTTGAGACCAAAAGGATTTCTTACATGCGAGCCACAGCCTTCCGTGCCAATTTACGCTGTAATCTGCGGTTTTCGTCTGTATCACGAAGAACATGGTCTTCAGCTGCCCATCTATCCCAGCTAAGGATAGGTCAAAAGAAAATTATTAATGGCTATGAATATATGCCACTCATGATTACTAATGAATTAACATACATTAAATCTAAAAAGCACTCTTTTAGTGTCATTCAGAAGCAACACCTGTATCACAAGGTTTACCTCCTTTTGTATTCACATGGCTTCAACTCTCATGATGCTGTCTAAAACCTCTCAAACCTTGACTTAACATGCAATAGTGTTTGTAGCACTGACACATGCTGTAGATTACAAGAGACTGCACTCACATGCTGGCCTTGATAACCAAACAGTCCAGGTCTAGATTTAACATAGCATAAACTCCTTTTATTAATGGAAACCTAGGAGCCACAAGTATATGCCAAAGGCAGATACCCCACGAAGTTTAAACTCGTGGCCATCAAACTGATCCACTGAAATTTATTGATACAGACCAACATGAGCAAGTATATTAAAGGCATTCACAAAGCCAAAAATATTAATGCAAACGTCAAACTCCTTTGATATTCTGTGCAATGCTTTTCTTTGCAGAATAAAATAGAAGAAATGAAGAACTGAAACCGTGCATCCAGGTTCTTACCTTCTGTTCCAACCGTTAAAGTGGATCAGATATTCTGGAATCTTTCTGCCTTTCTCATCTTTTCCAACAACAATATCAACAATCTGAAACAAATATTGAAGAGCATGTATTAAAAAGCTTGAGAAAAACTGAGCTTTCTGGTATTTAGGGAATTTATGCCCAAAGAAAAACATGCTTATTTACAGAAATGAAATATACCTATAATTTTGCTAGTAAATTGGAAGAAAATATGGATTATACTAAATGGTCAGAAAAACTAGCTTTATTGTTGAGCACTTTTGAAGTTGGGGACTGCTAACCATCTCTGTCCTGTCCTCAAATGTCCCATGCTTTCAAGACAGAAAAAGGGGGACGCAAAACAATGCAGTATCACAATATGGATATGCAGATATACATCTGGGCTACCAACGTTTTCTCCTGTGTGCTGTCTCTGCATGCCCCCAAAGCAGGGGACAACAGATGGGTTTTTATTTATATATATATATATGTAAACATCAGAAACGCTGCTCTCTTGAAAAACACTGAATCATAGCCACAAAACATTAAAAGGCTTTGTGAATATCTGAGCATTTCTTTTCTTCCTCTTTCACAGATGTAAAACAGGC